>PJEN01008812.1:0-84445 GCA_004024605.1 Pteronura brasiliensis | reverse complement strand
GGGCTCGATCCCAGGACCCTGGGACCAGGATCTGAGCTGCAGGCAGAGGCTTTAACCCACTGAGCCACCCAGGCACTCTGTTGGGAGATTTTTGATGGCTGCTTCAATCTCCTTACTGGTTATGGGTCTGTTCAGGTTTTCTTTTTCTTCCTGGTTCAGTTTTGGTAGTTTATATGTCTCTAGGAATGCCTCCATTTCTTCCAGATTGTCAAATTTGCTAGCGTATATTTGCTCATAATATGTTCTTATAATTGTTTGCATTTCTTTTGTGTTGGTTGTGATCTCTCCTGTATCATTCATGATTTTATTTATTCTACTGTTCTTTTGGTTTCTATTTCATTGATTTCTGCTTTGATCTTTATTATTTCTCTTCTCCTGATGGGTTCTGCAGCACTCATACACCCCCAATCCTTCTGTGACCCCGTGGGACCTGAGACCGCACTGTCCCTTCGAGGGCTCCACCCCTGCTTAGCCTCCGGAGCCACGTCCCTCAGTGGAGCAGACTTCTAAATGTTCGGATTTTGTGCTCCTTTGCTCCACCACTTGCCAGGAGTTGGCCCCTACCCCCGCGGTCTATCTTACCGTGGTTTCGGATTCACTTCTCCGTAGTCCTGCCTTCCAGAAAGTGGTCGATTTTCTTTTTCTAGAATTGCTGCTGTTCTTCTCTTCGATCTCCTGTTGGGTTTTGTAGATTCAGAATGGTTTGATAACTATTGAGCTGAACTCCAGCGACCTGATGTCATCTCAATCAGCCAGTCCTCCGCCATCTTGCCTCTCTCTCTGTTATGCATTTTAAAATGACACGTGTGTTTGTAGGAAACAGTGGGCTGGAAATCAAATGTCCTCAAGTTTTACTAAATGTTTCTTTTTTTTTTTTCCTACTTCAAGTGTTGCATTTTTTCAAATCTTGCATCGTAATAGTTTATGTACATGCCTGCTTCTCGAGCACTAGACTGTGAATTTCTGGAAGTTATGGTCCATCTGTGTCTTATCTGGGATCCCCCAGCACTTTTCACCATTCCCAACACACCTGCTCAGCCAACGTGTGGTGCATGGTGGTTGAGTTGGTGAAAGAAGCGGTGATTTTGTGGCTGGCAGTGGGGAAGACAGTGTGACAGAGTGGACAGAGGGTGGGCTCGAATCCTACTGCGCTACTTGTGGTTATGGGGACTTGAACAAATTACTCTCTGGCTTCCCTTTACTAATTTAAAAATGGATATATAATTCCTCTATGGCAAGGTCATTTTGAAAATGAAGTGCAGGAATTCATGTGTATCCTTCTCGGAACATGGGACACAAGGCGGACTGTCCTCTCAAGGCCGTGTTACTGTGTCTCTGCACCCCGTGCTCAAGGCCGGGGGAGGGAGGCTGGGGAGTTTAGCGAGCTTTGGTATGCATTCTGTAGGAAATACCTTAATTTTTTACTCTATTTTACCGCTGACCTCAGGCCGGTGTATTATATCAAGTGTCAGCTGTCTCCTGCTGTGACCAACAGGCGATACTCTCATGAGCTTTCCCTTGTGCTGGGAAGGTGCAGGCCGAGTTTTGCTGCAGTGTCTCTGCAAGCCTGGGGGAGGCGCCCTGACGCCCTGGAGCCGGCGTTGCTGGGTTACAGTTCAGCACAGTGATACGCCCGGCCCTGAAAGAGCATCAGGGACCTCTGATTGTCTTTCTTACTTTGAACCTGATTCTTTCTTTCTTTCTTTCTTTCTTTTTTTTTTTTTTTAAAGATTTTATTTATTTATTCATGGGAGACAGAGAGAGGCAGAGGGAGAAGCAGGCTTCCCGCCGAGCAGGGAGCCCGATGCAGGGCTCGATCCCAGGACCCCGGGATCACGACCTGAGCTGAAGGCAGAGGCTTAACCCACGGAGCCACCCAGGCACCCCTTGAACCTGATTCTGTGGATACACTACCATAGAGCAAGTGAAAAAGCACTTTTTCTCCACAGGTTTCAATACCATTTAGAAAAACACCAGGTCAGTGGAGTATGGCACGTGCTTCTCTCCAGGGCCTGGCTAGTGCACATGGCCTGGGGTAGGTGCACATTATCTACAGGTGACTTCCTGGGGGGCTCGTCTGCTTCCTTCCATCTAAAGGCTACTCTGAAAGGAAGTACACTCAGATTTACCAGCCCGAGACTGATGCCATTTGATGCTGGGGTTTGAATGGGCCAACAACAACAGAGTATCTATCTCTAAGCTTTAGGAATGTCATTCTGGTTGTGTTTATTTTTATTTATTTATATATTTTTTGTATCTAAAAGTTTCCTCTGGAAGGAATGATATCATAGAAAATTTTGAAAAATTAGTACCGGTTTCCCTGTCTCCTTAAAACCATAATTACAGATTGCTTTCAGTAGTTACAATTGTAGTTAATTTTACTGAATACTTCATGTTATATAGTTTGCTAAGAGCTTTAGATATATAATGTCTTTTTGTTTTTGAAGCAGTCCTGTAGGGAAAAAATTAGGTATCCCATTTGAGACAGACTCCACTGAGAAATAACATGCCGTCCGTTTCACCGTGTTACAAACCAAAATTCCTGTGAGTGAATCTGAAGATCACATTGGCTTTATTCCACCAATCGTGAACAGGCAGCATCCCATCTAGAAAACGGGAAGGAGCTCCCTTGAGCTAAAGAAAAGAAAGGTTTTTAAAGGCACAGAGGGAATAGAGAAGGGGAAATCACGAGGAAAAGGATGCGTTGTTTAGGCCGGGTTGTACTTCTAATGCTAGCAAGGGACCTGTCGGTCCTTTTCCTGGCGCCAGCCATGAGACTCCGATGCTGGCTGGGAAAAGGTCATGTTCTGGGGTTGGGGGTGGACCCTGCAGGTAGGTGAGGTATGAAGTCTTGGTTTGCTGATGTGGGCCTCCTGACATGACTGACTACATTTTGGGCCCATGGTTTTCTTTTTAACAATTTAATACTTCCCTTGAATACTCTGATTACCTGAAGTTTTAGGTTTTTTAGTCTCCGGTGTCTTATTGTGTCAAATGCCACCTAGTCTGAGCTCAGCATGTCCATCGGTGTTATGTGGTCGGGGACTTTATTACTATTCCTTTTACTCTCACTACTGCTGCTACTACTACTACTACTACTACTATTATTATTACTTTGGCTCATATTCTAGGTTGATGAGAATGCCAGGGCAGTGGTTCTCAGGAAGGAGACTGCTAGTGGTACTATATTATGTTTTTAAATTAGTAGTAAATACGTGGCCCTTGGTAATGCTTGCGGTGGTGCTGGCTCAGGATCCAAATGGGTTCTAGGCAGTATGTAAATGACTTTATCCCAGAGGTTTTACTCTGGATCATCAGGACCGAGGTTCTTTGTCTGGCACCTCTTCTTCTGTCCCTGGGAACTGTCTGCTTCCCCTGCGCATGTGCTCTGCATTCCCAGCTGGCATTTTCCCCACTCCCACTGGATGATGTCTGTGCGGCCCAGTCCACCATCCGGTGCCCCTTTCTCCCAAGGGCGATGAGAGGGACGAAGGAGAGGGAGCAGGAGGAGCAGCCTGGCGTCCATGGGCCAGTTTCTTTCCTTGCCTCTGCCACTGGCCAGCTGGGAAAGCCGTTTGGGGAAGCCAACTTCTCTCTCTGGGCCTCAGTTTCCTTGTGCGTGACGTGATGGCGTTGGACCCACAGATCTCTTGAGAGACCCTTTTAACAGAAAGGTAGCATGTGTACAAGGAGAAAACCAGACTCCAGCAGGAAATATCCTACCGGGGTCAGCACAGACCGCGGCAGTAAGTGGGCATAGTGGGGAGGCACGCTGGTAATTCCTGTATTCCTGTGTCACCCTTGGATGTGGAAAGCATATCTTCATTTTTCCACATCCAACAGACCGTTGGCAGGCACTGGGCTCTTACTTGCCTCTGATGGCATAACCTGCAGGGCGGACACACTGCCTATGAGTGACAGCTGACGGCACAGTGGCTGGGCACGATCACCAGCGAAGTGGAGAGGCCCCACTTGGCCTTGTTCACATAAGTGGTCAGCCCTACAGAGGCTCTGTAGGGCTGACCTACAGAGAATCCTACAAAAATCCAACAAAAAAATCCTAGGGATTTTTGTCAAGTTTTGAGAAAAGCTGGACCGTAGATTAATTTCAGCATGTTTCTCCCTGACATTCCTCATTTAAAAGGCACTAAAATTCCAAAATGAACACAAAATAAAAATGCTTGACTCAAGGGAAAAATTGCCTCTTTGCAGAAGTGTCCTCTAAGGAATGTCACCTTCCTGATTTGCCTGAAACATCTGTCTGACGCGAGTCTCCTCACTGACACCACGTCCCATTCCTCCTCCAACTACTTCTGCTCTGACACAGGTTTTTTTTAGCATGAACGTCGCCTATATCGTCGGAGACGAAAAGCCAGCTTTCCTCCTAAGTGCCAACCGTTCTGCCTGTGCTCTGTAGTTATTTTTCTGATCTTGAAAGGTAGGCACGTCCATTGCAGAATATCTGGAAAACGTAGAGATGTGAGAAAGGAAAATAAAATCACTCACAGTTGTACTTCCCGGAGACGGATGCTGTTAAGGTTAAAGTCTCTCTGATTTTTCTCCTAATCGTACTTTAGGAAAAAATATCACAAAATTGAGATTCTACTTTATATTAATTTGAAGATCACTTAGAAAATATTCTATCGGGAGCATTTTCTATGCCATTAAATATCTCTGAGAACCTCATTTTGATGGCTGTGGCCTTCTTACGTGATTGTTGTGCCGTAATTTACCAAATCCTTCTTCTCTCGTCCTGCATTTGCTTTCGACACTTGTCCTCCTGACCCTGCCCTTTCTTAGCTTCCCTGAAGTTTGACTCCTCAATCATGCCTCCTGTCTTCCCTTGTTACAGCCGCCTTGCCCACTGGCGCCTCGCCTGCTGGCTTCACCCATTTTCAGGTGTGTAAGCGTCTTACTCTCGTCCCCAAGTGGCCGTGTCCAGTAACCTTTTTGAACTTTGGTGTTTTCATATTCGACTTTACCCATTTTGGTATCTTTTATTTTTCTAGTGTCACAGATCATCTAAAGCAGAGTTCTGAGCGTGCCACTTCCCCTGGTGATCAGGCCCCAACCTCACACCTAGCCCTCTTTTCCTTGCATGCACCCGTGATCTAACCCAACCACGTTGCCCCGGCACACCAGGCCCCCTGTTCATGGTCTCCCTTCTGCTCCTGTCATCTGCAAGCATGAAATCATTCCTCTAAGCCGCTGATAAGAACGTTAGACCTCAGCGCTGTGGCCCAATGCTAGAGACTACTCACGAGACGGCACCGACCCATCCATCAACATGCTCCAAACAAAGATAAGTCAGCCTATTGTTTATGCAGAGAACAGCCTTACATTGTAGGCCAGATTTCTCCAAGTTGGCACTTCGAAGTAGATCAGATATGCTGCATCTCCCTATTTCTCAACTGGAGTGTCCTCCTCAAAGGAAAAAGGAAGGTGTAACTGTCAGGGTTCCATCTTCGTTCATGGACCAGTCCTTGTTCCTGGAGATCACTGCTGTCTTTTCTCAGGGTTCGTAAGTTTCCTTCAAGGATCACTACAAATCTGGATTTTTTCTTTCTCTTTTTTGGAAAAACTGAAACTACTCTGTTGATTGTTTGCTTACCTCCATAAGGAGACAGGTGGAGGAGCCGATCGTGTGCTTGCGTGGGCTTGAACTGGGTCTGTGATCTTTGTAGGCATTTACTGTGGAGGACCTAGTTATCCTGCTTTGTCTCTCTTCCATGGTCTCTACCAAGGTCCCCAGACCCCTCTCATGCTGTAGCCCCTTGCTTGACATGGTAGATGTGGTAGGCAGATTAATGGCTCCCTAAAGATATGCATGTTCTATCCCTGGAACTTTTGAGTATGTTACCTTATAGGGCAAAAGAACTTTGCATATATGATAATGTCAAGACCTGAGATGGGGAGATTATCCGGGGTGATAGCGTCAGAGAAGGATATGAAGGTTCTTTGATGCTGACTTTGAAGACAGAGGACCCGTCTGCGTGTCAAGGGTGCAGGCAGCATCTAGAATCTGGAAAGACAGGGAGCAGAGTCCCCTTTGCAGGTTCTAGAAGGAGCATAGCCCTGATGACATGGTGATTTTATCCCTGTGAGAACCATTTCCATCTCCTGTTCTCTAGAACTGTAAGATGATAAATTTGTGTTGTTTTAAGCCACCAGGTTTGTGGTAATTTGTCATAGCAGCAGTAGGATAATATAGTAAATGATCTGTAGATATTTTATGTTCTTGAGGTCTGAAAAGGGCCTTACGGCTGTATACCTTAGGCCCCTGATCTTGAATCTCCTCTTCTGTTGCCCCTGCCAAGGAGGAAGCCTGTGGTGTACCTGTCGGGTTTGGGAAGAGAAACCCAACCAGAAGGAAGTGGGGGAAGAGGAAATGTTGTTTATTTAGAACAGCTTTTTGGAGGTAGAGTTCCTACAGCATACACCTGACCCATTTAAAGAAAATGATTGCGTGGTTTTTAGTATATTCACAAAGTTGTGCATCTATCGCTAAGACTGATTTTGGAACATTTCATCGCCCCCACAGGAGAACCTGAGCCCACCTACCCCTCTTGCCCCAGCTCTCGGCAGCCGCCAACTGGCTTCAGTAGATTGGCCCCCTCTGGGTCTGTCATACAAACAAAATCATGCGGCACGTGGCCTTCTGCGTCTGGCTTCTTCCCCTTAGCTTCGTGTTCTCAAGGCTCAGCCGCATCGCAGCGTGTGTCAGCCCCTAGTTCCTCCTCGTCGCAAAACAGCATTCCCTCCAACGTGTGCGCCAGCGCGTGTTTACCCATTCTTCGGCGGAGGGACACTTGGGCCGCCTGCACTTTGGGGTTTCCTATAATGCGCCGCTGTGAACATTTGTGTCTAGGTTCTGTGTGGATGTAAACTCTCGTTTTTCCTGGGTGTGAGTTGCTGGGCCAAGCGCTACTCTGAGCTTAGCTGTTGGAGGAGCTCCCCGACCCTCCTGCAGACCGGCTGTGCCCTGTTGCATCCCGCCGGCAGCGCGTGCGCAAGTGTCGCTAAGGGAATTCCTGCTGACCTCTGGCAGTACAAGGGACCCAGAATGTGAAGGGTGGATGAGAAGGAGTGGTCTGGATATTTCCAGAAGTAAAATAGCATTAAAAAAAAAAAAAAAAAAAACGGTGGGTGCCCAAGAGTTTGCCTGCGGACTTGAGTACTCTCTGGGTTTGTTTTCGGAGAAATAGCTCACGTTGGCCAAATTCTGTCGACAACTGGCTGCGGTAGTTCCTCTTGACGTTGTAAGCCTGTTGGCTTCCATTCATTCCATTTGGTTAACTTCTGAGGAGTTCTGGTGACGGATGCCACAGGACTTTTTGGACCCTAACCCCATGGAACAGGACCCTGTGCCCTATATAAAGTTCATGCCATCGTTCTTGGTTAATAATAAGTCAGTTCAAGGGGAGAAGCATTTTGGAATTTTTATAGGTTTCCTAGGGCCGTCGGAGGCAGAGGGCTCAAATAATAGATGTTTGTTGGCGTGCCAGCAGGGTCGGTTTCTTCTGAGAGCCTCTCTCCTTGGCTGTTTTTCCTCTGTGTCTTCACATGGTCTTCTTTCTGTGTGTTGTCCTAATTTACTCTTTTTACAAGGACACCAGTCATTAGGGCCCATTCTAATTATATCCTTTAACATTAATCACCCTATCCCTGAATAGAGTAACATTCTGAGTTACTGGAATTAGACTTCAACAAATGAATTTGGAGAGGTACACAATTTTTCAGCTTAATAACAAGTTCAACATCATAAAATTACACTTACTGCACCACTGGGCTGGTGGGGAAAAAAAGATTTTAAAAATGTGTACTACCCAATGTTCATAGCAGCAATGGCCACAGTTGCCAAACTGTGGAAAGAACCAAGATGCCCTTCAATGGACGAATGGATAAGGAAGATGTGGTCCATATACACTATGGAGTATTACGCCTCCATCAGAAAGGATGAATACCCAACTTTTGTAGCAACATGGACAGGACTGGAGGAGATGATGCTGAGTGAAATAAGTCAAGCAGAGAGAGTCAGTTATCATATGGTTTCACTTATTTGTGGAGCATAAGGAATAACACGGAGGACATGGGGAGATGAAGAGGAGAAGGGTGTTGAGGGAAATTGGAGGGGGAGATGAACCATGAGAGACTGTGCACTCTGAGAAACAAGCTGAGGGTTTTGAAGGGGTGGGGGGAGGGAAGTTGGGTGAGCCTGGTGGTGGGTATTAAGGAGGGCACGTATTGCATGGAGCACTGGGTGTGGTGCATAAACAATGAATTCTGGTACACTGAAAAGGAATTTAAAAAAATGTGTACTATTCATACTGTGTATCTTTGGGTGACAGCATGAGCCTCAGACCCTTATCTTATTAAACAGAGTAAGATGTTTATTCTTGGTGCAAGAATGTCTTTGAAACATACTGTGATATCTAGAGTAGTCTCTAGTCGAACTTGTTAAATGGATGCACGCTTAGTCGTCCTTCCTGCTTTCCCTCTGCTTTTCTCTCCCTATCCATCACAGTCAAGTTATCAGTAAGGTGTCTTTTCTTCTTTTTCAAATGATCGGGAAAATTCTTCTTATTTTGTTGTATAATTGTTCTTATTTCTGAGGTGGAAAAAGTGGGATTGCAAAATGTTCTAAGCCAGGTTTACCAATATTTCCTCCCAAAATATTTTGGGAAATACATGTGTCTGTCTGTCTGTTTATCTATCTATCTATCTATCTATCTATCTATCTATCTTACTGCTATAGCCTCTCTCAAACCTCTTTTTAGTATCTGAAATTTATTCACACTATAATGTAAATGTCTGATAACCACTTCAAGAGTTTTTCTCTATGTTTCATTTTGTCAGAGATCCAAAGCCTTAAACCAAAGGAATTATGCTTTAAAAAATTTTCAAGGATCAGTCAGGGGATGAAAAAAAGTATTTTTCAAAGTTCTTCTTTTAGCACGTAGGTATCATTCCACCCAAACACTCACTCACTCGCCTTTTCATTGTGTCAGCCCTGATGAGAACTCTAATGGAAAGACAGGCTTGATTAGAAATAAAGTCTACGTCCTGAGACAGCTGTCTTGCAAAAAATATTCTGTAGCCCTATTTCCACTTAGCTCTGTTGCCAATAATCATGATAGAATCCTTGATGTGAGTCAGCTTGGGCTGGCTTTCATTTTCAGTTTTTCTAGATGTTTCTCTGCCTGCCATATTTCAGAAGAACTGATCTAACATTTCATGAACTTTGGTGCTGTTGGGACTGACCAGGGTTTGAGTTGGTTGGTGATTGGAATGGGGTTGGGAAGTTGTATTTCATGTTGGTTTCTTGCCTGCAGAGCTGTCATTACCAATCACGTAGTCTGCAAATTCCAATGTATAGGATGTTTGCAAGGTCACTCACTCACTTGAAGAGCAGGTCCATGTGAGTTAATGCGAGTAAAGGGAGGAACGGAAGGGAGCCTGAGTATATTTGATGCTCATGATTTCAATGCCTGGGGTGATGACCGGATCTCTTTGTGCCTCTTGTCTTTCTAGTTGCTGAAAAGATGTCTGATTCAATGGGAAAGTCCTTCACAATCTATGTAAAAGAATTTGTCAGGGCTCTTGGATATATACAAAAAACCTCTTCAACATTGTAGTTAGAAAACAACTAGAATCCTCTTCTCAAATTCTGGGAACATTCAGAAGCATAACAATTCAGGAAGGAAAATAGGTATAATACCTTTGGAAACTTCTCCTGTGACTAAAACTAAACTTAACTCCAGAAAGTGGAGTCTGGCAATGGGCAGGTTCTATAGAAATGATTTTCTTCTCTAGCTCTAGGGATGCCTTCATAGCCAAGATTGAGATTAGTTTAATGAAAGGCTAAATACCCATCTTTTATGTTAGAAAAGCCACAGATCAATACTATTTGTGCTAGAGAAAGTGACAGCCGCATGGTGGTTTTGGAGGACCTTGAGATAAGATATTGTTTGGGGTTCCCATTTACACTTAGCTAAAGATGAAAGAGTAGTTTATGGGCTGACTTCTGTCCCCCACAGGGTATTTGACAATATCTGAAGCATTCCTGTCTGACGCAGTAGGAGGTGGTTACTGGCAGCGAGTGGCGGCCAGGGAGGCGGCTGAACATCCTACGGCGCACAGGACAGCCTCCCACAACAAATCGTCATCCAGTCCCAGGTGTCAGCAATGCTGAGGCTGAGAAACCTTGAGTTGGGTGCTCCGTGGCCCAGATTCCTGTTATGTCACCTGGTAGGCAGAGTGGACATTACGTAGCCTCTGCCTGTTGCCCTTGCTGACAGTGTCCTTTTCAGGGAGAATGATCACTTCCTCCTTTGTGTCCTGTTGGGTCTTGCATTTTTGTCTGTCATGGTACCCATGATTCTTTATCATACCTTTTGTGGGACATCTCGGGTAATGTCCATAACCTCTCTGGGCCTCAGTATTCACATCTATGAAATGGGAGTGCTAATACTGCTGACCTCAGGAGGTAGCTGTGAAGATTGCATTGAGGCATTGGAAGTGCCCATTACACTAGGTGACCACAAACAGAAGTGGCAGAGGCTGCCGTTGTACCTTACGTAGCCGATTGCCTCTGCTAGACGGTGAATAAGTCTTTCGAGGGCAGGAACTGTGTCTGGTGTATTACAGGTGTTTAATGCTTTTGAATGTATGGCTAATGGATCTCTTTAAGCCGCAATTTTTTTTTACCTACTTTTATTATTATTTTTTTATTTTTTAAATTTATTTTCAGTGTATCAGAATTAATTGTTTATGCACCACACCCAGTGCTCCCTGCCATATGTGCCCTCCATAATACCCACAACCTGCTCCTCCAACCTCCCACCCCCCCGCCCCTTCAGAACTCTCAGATTGTTTTTCAGAGTCCACAGTCTCTCATGGTTCATCTCCCCTTCCAATTTCCTTCAACTCCCTTCTCCTCTCAATCTCCCTATGTCCTCCTTATTTGTTATGCTCCACAAACAAGTGAAATCATATGGTAATTGACTCTCTCTGCTTGACTTACTTCACTCAGCATCATCTCTTCCAGTCCCGTCCATGTTGATACAAAAGTTGAGTATTCATCCTTTCTGATGGAGGCATAATACTCCATAGTGTATATGGACCACATCTTCCTTATCCATTCGTCCGTTGAAGGGCATCTTGGTTCTTTCCAGAGTTTGGCGACCGTGGCCATTGCTGCTATAAACATTGGGGTACAGATGGCCCTTCTTTTCACTACATCTGTATCTTTGGGGTAAATACCCAGTAGTGCAATTGCAGGGTCATAGGGAAGCTCTATTTTTAATTTCTTAAGGAATCTCCACACTGTTCTCCAAAGTGGCTGCACCAACTTGCATTCCCACCAACCGTGTGAGAGGGTTCCCCTTTCTCCACATCCCCTCCAACACACGTTGTTTCCTGCCTTGTTAATTTTGGCCATTCTAACTGGTGTAAGGTGGTATCTCAGTGTGGTTTTGATTTGAATCTCCCTGATGGCTAGTGATGATGAACACTTTTTCATGTGTCTGATAGCCATTTGTATGTCTTCATTGGAGAAGTGTCTGTTCATGTCTTCTGCTCATTTTTTGACATGATTATCTGTTTTGTGTGTGTTTAGTTTGAGAAGTTCTTTATAGATCCTGGATATCAGCCTTTTGTCTGTACTGTCGTTTGCAAATATCTTCTCCCATTCTATGGGTTGCCTCTTTGTTTTGTTGACTGTTTCCTTTGCTGTGCAGAAGCTTTTGATCTTGGTGAAGTCCCAAAAATTCATTTTTGCTTTTGTTTCCTTTGCCTTTGGGGACATGTCTTGAAAGAAGTTGCTGTGGCCGATGTGAAGAGGTTACTGCCTATGTTCTCCTCTAGGATTTTGATGGATTCCTGTCTCATGTCGAGGTCTTTTATCCATTCTGAGTTTATCTTTGTGTACGGTGTTAGAGAAAGGTCGAGTTTCATTCTTCTACACATAGCTGTCCAATTTTCCCAGCACCATTTATTTATTATTTTTTTTTTAAATTTTATTTATTTATTTGACAGAGATCACAAGTAGGCAGAGAGGCAGGCAGAGATGCAGGCAGAGAGAGAGGAGGAAGCAGGCTCCCTGCCGAGCAGAGAGCCCGATGTGGGGACTCGATCCCAGGACCCTGGGATCATGACCTGAGCCGAAGGCAGAGGCTTTAACCCACTGAGCCACCCAGGCGCCCCATCCCAGCACCATTTATTGAAGAGACTTTTTTCCAGTGCATATTTTTTCCTGCTTTGTCGAAGATTATTTGACCATAGAGTTGAGGGTCCATATCTGGGCTCTCTACTCTGTTCCACTGGTCTATGTGTCTGTTTTTATGCCAATACCATGCTGTCTTGGTGACCACAGCTTTGTAGTAAAGCTTGAATTTAAACAACACGATGCCGCCAGTTTTGTTTTTCTTTTTCAACATTTCCTTAGCAATTCGGGGTCTCTTCTGATTCCATACAAATTTTAGGATTGTTTGTTCCAGCTCTTTGAAAAATACCGGTGGAATTTTGATTGGAATGGCATTAAAAGTATAGATTGCTCTAGGCAGTAGAGACATTTTAACAATGTTTATTCTTCCCATCCAAGAACATGGAATGGGTCTTCCATCTTTTTGTGTCTTCTTTGATTTCTTTCATGAGTGTTCTGTAGTTCCTCAAGTACAGATCCCTTATCTCTTTGGTTAGGTTTATTCCCAGGTATCTTATGGTTCTTGGTGCTATAGTAAATGGAATCGATTCTCTAATTTCCCTTCTATATTTTCATTGTTACTGTATAAGAAAGCAATGGGATTTCTGTACATTGACTTTGTATCCTGCCGCATTACTGAATTGCTGTATGAGTTCTAGTAGTTTGGGGGTGGAGTCTTTTGGGTTTTCCATATAAAGTATCATGTCCCTGCGAAGAGAGAGAGTTTGACTTCTTCATTGCCAATTTGGATACCTTTTATTTCTCTTTGTTGTCTGATTAAGCCTCAATCTTTACTCAGTTGTAAAATGGGGCTAGTATTTCACTTGTTATCATTATATTTGATAAGATAAAGTAAGAGAAAGTGTTTATAAAGGGCCTAGAACATCAATATTAGATTATTTTTCCTTGCCTTGGTACGAATAAAAAGCTTCTATTATAAAATATGTTTGAATGTACAAAAAAGTAGAGGATAGTGAAGTTGACACCCATATATCTATCATCTAGATCTAACAACTGTTAAAATTTAGCCATATTTACCTTATGTTTTTACCTTCTTATCTTCCTTTCTTGTTTGCTGCTGAAGAATTTGAAGGGAATTATAGATCCAATTTTATTTCATATTTAAATACTTAGTATGAGGGGCGCCTGGGTGGCTCAGTGGGTTAAAGCCTCTGCTTTCGGCTCAGGTCATGATCCCAGGGTCCTGGGATTGAGCTCCACGTCGGGCTCTCTGCTCAGCAGGGAGCCTGCTTCCCCCTCTCTCTCTGCCTGCCTCTCTGCCTACTTGTGATCTCTCTCTGTCAAATAAATAAATAAAATCTTAAAAAAAAATAAATACTTAGTATGTATCTTAAGGAACATATTCTCCTATAATGCTATTTTAGTCTAACAAAATTACTAGTAATTTTCCAATATCAGAAAATACTTAGTCTGTATTCATAGTTCCCAATGGTTTCCAAATGTCTTTCAGAGCTGGTTTATTCAAACAAGATCCAAGTGGGAGCTTCTCATCGGGGAGCTCCTTTTTTTTTTTTTTTTTTTCTTAAATTGTTGGCTACTCTAGAGGCCAGCCTGGTTCTGCCCTTCAGACCAGTGATTCACAATAGTTAGTGACTCATGCTTGGCCCAAGCTTGACTGCAATAATTCCAGTGCAGTCTTCGTCTTGGTGCATCCACAGATGGTTAGGTGAGCAGCGAACATGGGTCTGGGGTGGAAGAAGACGGAGACCAGAGTCACAGAAGTTCTGCCAATGAGAGAGACATAAGAGAAAAATAGCTCCGGGAAGCACAATGTAAACTGACGGGAAAACTAGATTCAACGCACGGAGCATAGTGGGTGCACAGCCTCTCCAGGATGCAGAATCATGCCAGCTGCTTTCACCATAGCCTGAAAACCATCTACTGCATAAGCAAGGGTAAGCGAGCCCACCGCGCTGAGCCGTGATGTCACTGATATTCTTTCTGCTTTTCATGAGGCTCCATTGCCAGAATCACTCATAGACCAGCAAGAGATGTCGGTCAGTCAAGGATGGTCTCCAATGTCCTGTAGGTGAAGTAACAGCAGTGGTCAATCAGAGGTTCTCAGGCAGGGGACTTGACGTGACGAGGAGGAGGCGTTTGAGAAGGGCAAATTTTGCAAGGGCAGGCGAGGCGGGCTGGGATAGAAGCAGGTTTGTTTTGAGGAGGTGGGCCAAGATGTAATTGGGTTTATTCAGGATGATGTACATTTGGGAGTAGGGGTGTGACAATGGAACTAAGGGAAATACTCTACTTTTCGTGATTCTTTTTACTTTCCATTTGATTTGGGCTGCTTACGTCCATGCCCATTTGATGGTATGCTTTTCGAGGGCACAGTCTGTGTCTCTGACGTCTCTGAATGGTACTTCGTACATGGCAGTGCCCAACATAAAATATTTGCTTGTATTTTAAGACACACCTGGTGCTTGTTAAAAAAGCAGATACTTGTACATGTAAGTCTTGGTTGCAAAGATTCATGTTGCCTTTGGGGTATGGGCTGAGACTATATAGGAGATGAAAAGGTACAGATACATGAGAGGAAAAAAAGAAAAGCCAGACATGTGAAGGGAAGATTGGAAATAAGGTCCTGGAGAAATAGTCTGAGAGGCCTGGGACCCTCATTATCCAGAGAGCAGAATAGTGGTAGCCAGGGGCTTTTTATGGTGGGGGCAGTGGGTGGAGGAAATGGACTGCATTGGTCAAAGGGTACAAACCTCTAGTTATAACATGAATGAGACTTGGGAATCCCACGTACAGCACGATGACTACAGTTACTCGTATTGTGTTACACACTTGAGAGTTGCTGAGGGAGTAGATCTTCGCTGTTCTCAACACCCACACGTGAAAAGATATTACAGGATGGGATGGAGGTGTGAACTCCCCCAACGGTGACGATCATCTCACAGTATAGACGGGTACCAAGTCACACACACTGCACACCTTAAACTTACACAATGTCATATGTCACATCCAGTAATGCTGGGGTTAAAGCAAAGGCAATAGAGTTCTGGTTTGATCTGGGCAGAGCTTCAGGGTTGAGAGAGGTCTAGCGTGGAGGTAGGAGGGGAGGCTGGAGCTGCAGGAGCCTGCAGAGGAGACTTTGAGTGAGCATGGAAGGGAGTTGTGTACCTTTCATTTACCACCTGTCCTGGTTCCGGTGGACGTGCACAGATCTGGGTTCAGATCCCGGCCCCACTCCTCTAGCGGTGTGACCTTGGGCAAATGACTAAAGCGTTCAGACTCTCTTCCTTTCTGTGTGGTGCTCATAGTCCCCCCTGCTTCTCCTCACGGACATGCATTACAGTCCATGAAGGTGTTCCAGGCACAGAGTGGACACACCATTAAGACGACCTGTTACTGTTGTTTCAGGAGCCACCGCCGTGAAGGACGGTTCTTCCAGTCCTGCTGACGAGTGCCTCGTGGAGACAACTGCGTTCGTAAATGTTATTACCGGCAGTGAAAAAATATAGGCGATAGGGGTTTACTGCAGGGTGGGGTTTTCTGTCGTGTTTCAAGCAAAGCCATTCTCCCCTGACCTCTGCCTATCTCCTGACCCTCGTGGTCCATGCGGAAGTGTTCTGCCACTCGGGCTCGTGAGGTGGTCCGTGGCTGAAGCCTTGTCCTAACACCTGGATGCCAAAACCGTGCAAGGCTCTCTCGCCCACAGGCCCTGCTCCCCAAGGTCTGCTCTGGACCTAGCTCACTGGCCAGGGGCTCTCACAAGAAAGGCCCAGCAGGAACAACTTCCCCCAACTTCCTCAGTGTCCACCTGATCTTTTTCTAAAGCAAACTGCTCCCACAGAACTTAGGAAGCAGGATGTCTTTGCGTCCCCAGGGAGAGGTTTTCACTCCAGTGTTTGGCATGTTCTTGTCCTTGCTTGGGGCTTGCCAAGAGACAAGCAAAGGCTGGCTCAGTGTATTTGCCGATCATTGGTGTCTGCTCCCCAGAACCACAGTCCTGCTCTCAGACTTAACCTGCATGAGAATCATCTGGGGTATTTAAATTTCAGATTCCTGGAGCCCCCACTCATGAATCCGGGATGGCCTATGCTTTTAACACGCATTCCAGGGCCGCTCATGCCAGTAATGCGTGGGCCACGTTTGGAGAAATAGGAAAGCAGGGCCGTTTGCCCAAAAGTCAGTCTGTGGGATTGGCTCTCTGGGAATTGGTTTTTAGTAAACTGAGCAAGATTGAGTCAACATGGTCCTAAGGAAGTTGGGTCTCTTCAGCCTGGCTTCAGGCATACACATCTGTACAGCCATTTCTTGGTGCTGGGCCATGTTCTGCCTTTCCTAGCAAGCCCTCCATGGTCACCTCCTGTTTTGTTTGGCATTTTCCAAGAAGTTTTTAGGAATTTTTTTTCCTTCCTTCCTTCCTTCCTTCCTTCCTTCCTTCCTTCCTTCCTTCTTTTCTTCCTTCCCCTTTCTCTCTGTCTCCCTTTCTTTCTTTCAGTATGAGGAATAAGAAGAAAGCATTTGCTCGTTTCTCACTTTGTTTTCTTTAGCTTCTTACTTACAGAACGATCTTTGACGGGAACTGGTCCGAGGGTGACAGTGTGCTGGGGAATCACTCCAGTCATATTCATAACCACTTGGAAACCTCTTTTGTTTATCTGTTCTTTAAACAAATGCTTATGGGGCTCAGAGTTGTGTGAGGGGAGCGATGGTGTGTGTGAGACAGACCGCAGTGCACGCGTGCAGGCTACTCTCCAGGAGCTTCCAGACATAGTGCAGACATAGCCATCGCACCGCCAGGGCAGCACATGTAAAATCCCAACAGGAATGAGGTCTCTGGAGGTCCGGCCGTAAGGGGAGACTTGAGCTCAACAGAGATGTCGGCAAAGCTTCCCTAAGTAAGCGATCATTGACCTGAGATCCAGGTGACAAGAGGAAGAAGGAGAGAAGAGCTTTCTAGGCAGTGGAACAGCATGTGAAAGGCCTGATGCGTGGAGGCGTATGTGTGCTGGGGTGGTTGGTAAATTGATAAGATCTGATGATAGCTCGGCCATGGGAAGTAGTAGGGAGAAGGATGCCAAGGATGGTGTCTGGGCTGGTGGCTAAAGGATGGCCTCATTCCAGAAGTCAGGAAGTATGAGAAAGAGAGTATCAGCCTTTTTGTTTGTTTCTTTGTCTTGGGGATTGAGACTGGGAAGTGCCTTTGGGATGTCTGCCATGAGCCGGTGGGCAACGGCGCTGAGGTACTGGAAGCGATGGGTTCTGGGTGAGTTTTCCAGAGAGAGAAGAGAGCAGAGAATCACACAGTCCTGGGGACTGACCCCTGAGGAAAATGGACGTCTGAAGGGCAGGGAGAGGAGGAGGAGCCAGCCAAGGAAAGGTTGAGTGAAGTTCATTTTTCTTGTCAAATGTTTAGATATTGGAAGTCAACTGGATGAAACCAGTTGTCAGAAGGAAGTTGAACGTATAGGGGAGAAGGCTCAATGCGGAAAAGTGCCCAGGAAGGCAGGGAGGGATGAGATCTAAAGTCCTGTGTCCCGGAGAGGTTATGGTGATAATGTCACCGCGTATTTTGCTCAGTTTATGGCACAAAACAGACAACGGTTTCACGGAGCTTCTGGTCTCCGAGGGGCTGGCGGGGGCCCGATTTGGCTTTCAGCTGCACAGTCCTTGCGTGCGGAGCGTCTCGTGAGCATGCGAGAGCCGTGTGTTCTCGCGGAGACTTTCAGGCCCCACAAGGGTGTCTTCTCTGATACCCTTTCTGCACGCTGGCCATCCAGAGCCTCCACGGCCTTGTGCCCTGACTTGTCCTCGAAGGAACAACGTGAAGAAGTCAGTCCTTGTTTTTCTTTTCCTGTTTTGCTCAGCAGAATTATTTGGCTCTACAGAAATCCCATTTTAAATTCCATGAATCAGCTCTCCCTCGTGAAGGATTTTGGCATTTGGGGCAGTTTTTGTGGAAGCGTTTTGTAGGATGTGAAGTGACAGCTGCCTTTTATCAGACACTGGTTCCCGCTGCGTCAGTGACTTGGTCCGGAAAGTTAACAGACCGGAAGGACTCATGCCCCCGACAGAGAGCAACGATGGGTGTGATTCCATGGAAACTGTTAAAATCCCGAGACGTTGTCAGAGAAAGCGTGTAACCCTGGATGCCCCTGCCGAGCCTGAAATGAGGTCCGGCTTGAGAATCACCTTGGAGGGAAAGCCAGAACGTGGGCTGGGAAGGGAAGCTCTAGGAAGGGGCACTGGGGCGAGGGTCAGGCCACGTAAAATTTTGTTTTAGAAGGCGTGATTGTTAGAAAAACATTTCTGTGGGCAGGACTGGATTTGAGGACCGAGAGGCCAGGAGCAGCGATGCCCAAAGGGCAAGTTAGGCCCAGACTGGTGTGGCTGACTGGAGGGACGGAGGTTTTTTCCCTGGGGACTATGTGTAAACCCAAGGCCTAAAAAATGAGCTGGGTGGTTTTGTTCGCTTCTGCCCCAAACTGTTGAGTCAGAGAGCTCTGGTGTAGACTGGGGAACTGGAACTCGTTTCAGAAACCCCAGTGATGGGTGAACCAGTCCCGGGGTCCCTGAGAAATGGGACGTTCCGTGCCTCTTGCTTCATGGGCACGCACGAGGTGTCCTGAGTCTCTCCCATGGTGGAGTGGGCTTGTTTGGGGTGGGCCGGTACATAGCTGGGGAGGGAGTAAAGCTTTTGAAGTGTCCGCTGCCCTTGGACGGTGGCAGTGGGGAGCCATCCACATGCTGGTGGACTAGGAGGGCAGCTTCGTCTGGGTTTGGTCGATCTGCACACATTCTGTCATCCCTTTGATTAATTCATGTATCCTCCCGTATGTTATCACCTCTGTCATGTGTCACTTTATGTGTCTTATTATTGGTCGCGATACATCCCTAACACCTGTCGTAATGCCTGGAACAAAAGAGACTCACACTCCCTCTCGCTCCCTCTCTGTAATCATCTAGCCTTAATTCTTTTTATTTTTAAATTTTTTAAAAGATTTTATTTATTTGGGGCATCTGGGTGGCTCCATTAGTTAAGAGACAGCCCTCGGCTCAGGTCATGATCCCAGGGTCCCGGGATCGAGCCCCGCATCAGACTCCTTGTTCCTCAGGGAGTCTGCTTCTCCCTTTCCTTCTGCCACTCCCCTTGCTTGTACTCTCTCTTTCTCTCTGTCAAATAAATAAACCAAATCCAAAAGAAAGAAAGAAAGAGAAAGAGAGAAATAATTCCTCCAGCAAATGTTTATTCTGGTACCCGATGTTTGTGCTTAGACCTGCCCTGGGGCATCTCCCCGGAGATCAACCCTTCAGGACACCAGACCCACAGGAACTCGTTTCAAGCCAAGACCCCTGCACTGCAGAGAAAAACACTTGAGTCCGGAATTACTCTGGACAGCGAGCACGGCAGACGCATTGCTGTACTGCACGGGAAGGCCAAGTCCAGCGGGAAGGACACGTGGGAAGGCAGGGGGCGTACGAGAGCATTGCAAGGAGCCAAGTCGGCACGCGAATGGGAGGGAGAGTCCCCTGGCGTCCTTCTTCCTGACAGCTTCTGGAGGCACAGCTTGCACCTTCCGGAGGAGTCATTCCAGCCTTGCGGGAGGGAGTGAACAGGCCCTCATGCCCCAGACGATGCTTGTGTGCAGGCGGGGGAGGGGCGCGGGAGCTCAGTGTCCCTGCAGAGCGCGGTGTCCCCCGGGCTGGGGGGACAACAGCAGGACTCCTGCCAACCTTTCCCAGAGGCACTTCAATGCGTCTCTCCCTCCCCACACCCCAGGTCTCTGGGTGCCCCCAGGGGCTCAGGAGACGGGAGTGAATTGAACTCCGGTTTTCTTGGGGGGCAGAGGTAGACCTCCGGCTCTGCCACTCCAGATGAGCCCCTCCCCCACAGCCCTTCACTGCCTTGTCTGGAGAACGAGGGCCTCTCCTCGAAGTTCTGAGACCGCTAAATAGAGCAGCCCGCGCTGTGTCCTCTACCACAGGACGCTCAGGGGGTGTCAGTCCTCTTCCCGGGGCCGTGTTCCGGCCTGGCAGCTGGGCACTGGTGTGATTTGGTCGCGGCTGTCCCACGCCATCATGGCTGTCCCACATCGGGGCTCCAGCCCCTTACCTAAGGACTGCGCTCTGTGAGCGTCCCCGGTACCCGGTGAGGCCAGCCTGGAGGGACCCTCCATAGCGTTTGTCAGAAGGGGACAGAGCTCCGTGGGTCCTGCCCAAGGGGGATCCCTGCTTGGACACACGCGCCACGCCTACCCCTGCTGGTACCGCGGCAGGAGCGGTGAATCCTGTCCGCGAGCTGTTCGGAGCAGGGCTCAGCCCCGAGGGGCTCACAGAGGGGGACCCGCGCTGTCATGAACGCGAAGCTCAGATGCGGACGCACAGCTCCTCGCGGGCCCCCTTGTCAGGCTGTGACCTCCTTGCCCTGGAAGCCTCTTCTGTCTGGACAGCACAGGGTGAGGGTGTCAGTCCGGCAGCAGCATCTCAGGCCAAATTAAACAGACTTAGACAAACCGACGAGGACAATCCAAGCCCTTGGTATTTCTTGGCATTCTTTGTGCCGCATGGAACCTGCAGCATAACCTGGCAGAGGGGAGCATCGTCAGTGACGGTTTGTGGATGGAGAGACTGATGGTCTGAGTGGCAACCCGCGGTCACGCAGGCAGAGTCAGGTTTCAAGCCCGGGGCTTCCTGCCTGTGAAAGCCCAGGTTCCTTCTGGCCGCGCTCTGCTGCCTTTCACAGGACACGCCAAGTGCAGGGAGTTTTCCCTAAGAACATTCTGACGTGTCTCGGTGTGGGGACGGAGCTCTGATGGGAATCGTAAGAGTGGCACCCGCGGCATCGGGCGTGAGGACAGCGCCGGCAAGCTGGGGCCAACGGCCACCACTGCCCGTTGACCGTGCTGTCTGCTGTCGAGTCCCTGGTTCCTCCCTTGTCCAAACCACAGACACTGCCCCCCTCTCCCGGCTTCGGGTCCTGTCCTGGTTTCTGAGTGGTGGCGGCTGCCTGGAGGGCGCCGTGACCTCTCAGGCCCTGCGGTCCCCAGACTGAGCTTCCTTCAGGGAAGGGCCGTTGCAGCCACCACCTGAGACGGGTCATGTGCTGAGAAAGGGAAGGGAGTTGGTGTTTCAGGTCCGGAGTCCAAGTTCTGGTTCTTCCCTCTGGTGGCTTGTCCAGGCCTCAAAACTGGGTGATCAGACCACCTCTGTGCCAGGTCTGGAGGCCGGTCATGGTTGTAGAGGGCCGCCCGCCCGCTGGGTGTTGTGGCCGCGCACCCTGCTCCAGGGGCCTGCAGAGTTGTTGTAATTTTCCTTTATTGTGTAGGTTTTAAAATCCCCACTGAAGACAGATCCCAAACCATGCGTTGGCAGAGTAGGAGAGGAAGGGCTGACTGTCATCCGTACGAGCCACACAGCTGCAGTCAGAGCTGTTGGCTGCAGGACAGCCCCAGAGTGTGCGGAGCAGCCGGGAGAACGGCCTCCCTGCGCGCCACAGACCCCGGTGGCCCGAGTGGTCCGAGGCGACCGCTGCTCCGGGTAGCGCGGGCGGCAGGGAGCGTCGGGGCGGCACGTCCTACCACTCCCAGCCTCGGGCTGCCGTTTCCCCACTTCCCTTGCCTGCAACCAGCGGGGCTGTGCAGAAGCCCAAGGGCTGGGCCAGCTGGGTGCAGAGAGGAGCAGTGAGAAAAAGAAGTGAGGGAAAAACCGAGCAAAATGCCGCCTGGTCACGTAACAGCAGACTCTCCCATCCCAAGCACAGTACGGGGGGCTGATTCTGTCGCTCGAACAGACACCTGGCCTGCCAGTCTGGACATGGGGGACACTTTCCGGGCCAGGCCTGGGCAGATGGAGGATGCAGTGTGAACCCCTGGGTCACACCATTGGGTTGGTCCTGGTCTTCCCTCAGGGTGGGGTTTCCATGTTGGGGCTGGGCTGCCCTGCCCTGGTTAGTCCAGGGGATCTGCGACCACATCAGTTTTCTGCATATGTTAGGAGCATGTTTGGAAAGATTAGACCCTTGTGCCTCGATCTCCTTGGGAGGGAGGATTGGCGACCAACGATGAAAAGATAGTTCAGGTTCAGAACTTGAAGTAAAAAGTGGATAGAGGATCTCTCGGGGACGCCAAGAGGATCTGGATGGGGTTGGGTCTTCCAGTCCAGCCCTCGGCCAAGCTAAGGAAGCTGCTCAGAGTCTGGTCCTACCCAAGAAATCCGATTCTAGAACATGAAGGGCAAGTAATTGGGGCTCATGTCACTACTTCCTAATCAGGGCCTGTGCTAGCCATCGTCAGTCAGTCACGGCACTTTCTGAGCCTGAGCCCAGTCTCCCCAGCATTAGAATCTTTTCAACAGAGAATTCTATGAAAATTTGCCCGTTGTCAGGAGCTGTCACTTGAAATTCATTTATTCATTCATTCATGTGACAAATATTTATAGAGCTTTTACCTTATGCCAAACAGTGTAACAGGCAACGGGGCATGGTGCTGGGAAAAATCAGAAAATATTCCTGCTCCTTCGAGCTTGGAGTTCAGCGGGAGAGCTGGGTGTCCCTCAGACAGTCACGTCAGCAAATTCAAGTCATGGTCAGTGTGACCAGTGTGTCCAGTGAGAAACATCTGATGTTCACGAAGGAAACATTGCGCCTGGCTGGAGAAATCGGGAGAGGAGGAAGGTCAACCGAGATCTGAATGAGGGGTGGGGCTGGCCGAGCCCTGGGTAGGGGTGGAGGAATGCTTTGGGCCCGGGGAGAGCCGGTGCTCTGCCCGCGGGGGGGCACCCTGGAGCGTGAGGGTGTGCAGGGGCCGAGTACAAGAGGAGGTTACAGGGGCAGGTGGGGTCCGGGGCCTTCTGGGTTTCTGAAGCGCAGGGAATGCAGTTCGTTTTACTCGGAGAGCCATGAGAGCAGTAGGTAGGATGCCTGTTTTGAAAAGGTCCCTCTGGGTAGAGTGAGCGTGGAGAATGGATTCAGGAACTCACTGGGACGACGATGAGACATAGGGTGACGTGTCCTGGGTCATGGTGTGATCGTGGCATTTTGTGTCGTGGGTGTGGTCAGAAAATTGTGGAAATCGCTGACGTGCAGGCTTCTAAGGAAACGGGTCTGCTCTGGGGTTCTGAGCGGGTGGGAAGGGACTCAGTGCTCAAGGAGGAGGTGCTAAGACTTACCAGAAGACCCTTAAATCATTCCCTCCAGTCCCCAGGCTTTGGCCAGGGATGGCTTCTCATCTCTAGGCCTGGAGACAAAGAAGCATCTTGAGCGTGTACGTCAGCGCAGGAGCCAGGATATAAATCCTCTCCCCCTGACTCCCACGCATGCTGCTTGCTGAAGGGAGGGGACGGGAGAAAGTACATTTGCTCGTGGGGGCTCACGACTGCCCCCAGGGCCCATCCATGCAGGACAGGTGCATCTGCTAGGGCCTCATGGGTTGGCAATGATGACGGCAGGCACAACGCCTCCTTTTCCCTTCACAAAGTGCCTCTCCCAGGTTTTTCCAGACTGATGAAGAGATTTTGCATTTCTAAAGATTGCTAGGAGGGAAAGCCGCCTGGTCCTACCTTTTCTACAGATTTGGTGTTGGGCAAAGACTTTAACAGAAGCTCCCATGCCGCATCCTTTTACCTGCGGATCAGGCTCAGAATCAGGGGCTCCTGAGAACACCGGAGCTCAGACGTTTGGGATGCTGAGTGTGTTGTAGGCACCCTGCATTTAGTAACTGGACATACGAGCTGTGGTTGCCACAGAAACCAAGTCGAGCTGGATTTAGCATTAAATTATAGGGTACACGCAGAGAGGGAGTTAAACATTTGTCTACTGCTGTTTTTTCTTTTCTTTTCAAACGGAACCTTCCCAGCAAGCGGTACCCACATCTGTGAAGCTGAAAGTGGGCTGAACGACATGTTGTGCCAAAGGAGTGGGAACTCTGGAAGCTTCATAAATGACAGGGGCCGCGATCTCCCCCAGAGGCAGGGTTCTTGTCTGAGCATGTCCCTCCCAGACTCGTGGTCCTGCCTGTTCGAAAGGAGCGTCTCAGGGAGGATAGAGAAGAGACTTGGATCGAGTCCAAAACCACAGTTTCCCATACAGTCGTCCCCAGCGACACGGGGCTGCCGAGCCCTTGCGACACGGCTCGCTCAAGTTGGGGTGTGAGATGTCGAAGACTTAGCTCGGTGAAAAGCGTGTGAAACTCCATCATGGATCCGTGATAGCAACTGCAGGTCAAAACGATAATATTTTGCATGTCTTGGGTTCAAGAAGAGAAATTACGAGAATTAATCTCATCTGTTTCCTTTTACTATCTTCAGTGTTTCTAGTAAGAGAATCTGAAGCTGCATCTGTGGCTCACATGACATTTCTGTGGGACGGCACAGGTTTGGGGACTCTGGCCAGATGCGGGATCGATTTGCCGTCAACGGACGGTGTTTGATCTGGAGACGCATCACAGTCTTTACCTGCACGGTACGAGCTCTTTCCCCTTCACGCCTTTCTCGAAGGGTCTGGCTGGCTGCCGGAGAGGACTGTGCGGTGCGCTGTGCGATGGCCCCTTCAGGGTCCGGGTCCCCCCGCCCAAGTGTTGTCTGCCGCTGACTCTTAGCTGAGTCCTTGTCAGGAGCCGCTTGCCACTGAGGGGAGGTGGGTTGTGCCCTTTCAGGCAGGTCTGTGAAATCCAGGTGCTTTGTCCCCAATCAAGCACAGACGGGGCTGGAGAGCTCAAGCGAGCGGCTCCCACCTCCTGTCACTGTCACTGCTGTCACTGCTACCCCAGCTGCGTAGGCCTGGGCGGCCACCGAGCCTCACCTGGGACAGCCTGGGGCGGAGAAGAGACGGAAGGATTTAGGGCCTGGGGGCTGGGGCAGAGGCATGTGGACGGACCTGTGGGAGGGAGCATAAAGGGTCGGGGTCACTGCATTTCGTGTTCACACCACCAGGATGCAGCCACAGCAGGAGAGGCCCTTGCACAACTAAGCCAACAGAGTGACTCTGCCCGAGACCCCTGCGGGCCCCTGTTCCCAGCCGCCTCCGTGTCTGAGCAGCAGCTGTGAGTGGAGCGGTGGCCCCGCGGTGGCTGGGACCAGGGCAGTCCGGACGGTGTGTACAGCAGACACCAGACCGGCATCCGCTGGAGGAGGCTGGGAACCAACGGGTGGGAGTGGTCCTGCTCCCCGTCAGGCCGGGAGACCCACCTGTGGGATCCGTGCCTCACCCTCCAGCCCGCGGGGGCCACGCCCCCACGTGACACCGCAGCTGGGCGGCGCGGAAGTGGGGCTCCTTCGGGAAGCCTGCGTGCGCCAACGCCGCTGGAGCTGCCCTGGGCTGCGGCCGGCTCGGTGCTCCTGGGAGGGGCTCGGCCCCAGGCCCGTGCTCAAGGCTCCGGGACCGGACTCGCAAGCGGAGTCCAGGGCTGTGAGTCTCGCTCATGCCCAGCTTTAAAATTGACTTAAACTTTATTTTTTCACTTTTTCTAGCTTTACTGAGAAATAACAGATACATGCTCCTGTGTAAGTTTAAGGTAGATACAATGTCACATCTTAGGCTTCCGTCTTTAATCCATTTCGAGTTAGTTTGGGTGAGCAGTGAAGACTGGGCTCGCGTCCTGGGGTTTGCAGCTTTCCCCGCGCCGCTGATTGGAGGCGCCGTCCCGTCCCCACTGAGTGTCCCTGACCTGGAGCCATCTCTACTGAAGGGGACGGCGGGGGTCTCCCTGCTTCTTTCCCTCTCTCCCCAGCCTTCCCAAGGCAGCGCCACCCCCGGGACTCCCTAAGCGCCCCCCGAATGGTTCAGTCTGGAGCCTTGCCGCCTTCCTTCAAGATTTCTGTCCTTCATTCTCCGCTGGCTTCATCAGTGCTGGTTTTGAGAGACGCGTCGCCTAAGGAATCAAGCAGCCGTTGTCGGCAGACCTCATCTTCGCCAGGCAGTGAGGGGCAAGACGGGCCTGATGCCGCGGGGTTTGTTGAGTGAATGAATGTGATAATGGCTGACCTCGGTCTAGGGCTGAGTGGGTCTAAGAACCTTCTTATCTCTGTTAATCCTTCGCGGTTCCTATCAGTAAACTTCTATGAGGCCCATCTTACAGAGGAGAGAAGTGAGACGCGGAGTGGCTTAAGGGAGGCTGTGGTGTCTCCTTTGGTGGAGATTGTGGCCTTTGGCCTGTTTCCTGTCTCCAGGCTGTGAAGGGACAGCTCAGCTTGTGACATTCTTTATGGGGGGGGGGGTAAGGAGAGAAAAGAAGCAGAATTCATGACTGGATCTTTTCTGTTTTAAGAGATGAACATTCAGAAGCTTTGGGGGAAACTTCGACAGTTGTGAAGTCATTGTATTTGTTATCTCGTGTATTTATTGGGGTGATCAGAAGTAAAACTGCTGAATTAATAATGGCTGATGTGATCTGGGCGGGAGGCTGTGGGTAGGAAAGAGGGACTACCGGAGGACCTGGGAAGCTTGTGTCCTTTTCAGTCAGTCGGGGGAGATGGGGCCCCCAGGAGACCAGTCGGTGGTGACAGCTGAAACATTTATTTTCCTTTAGGCGTAATCAACAGGTTATGTAAGTTAAAGGTGCACGACGCGTGCATTTGACCCACGTGTATGTTGCAGCACGGTTACTGCGGAAGATCTCCAGAGGCCGGGGGCGGGTGATCACTTTCTGAAATCTTTAAGAAGAAAGTGGCAGGTGAGGAGCTCATCTCCAGACGGTCAGCTGGTGGCAAGTCCCCCGGACGCGAAGATTCAGCCACCAAGCCTCCTTTCATGGGACCTGGGCTCTGCGAGGGAGAGGGGAGGTGACATGTGAAGACAGACGGCCGCAGTACAAAGCCTGAGGCAGGAGAGAGGGGCTTGTAGGTGGGGCCCGCATGGTGAGATGAGCAGTGCGGCTGGGAAGGAAATTCTGCAAAATTTCTACGGCAGACGCACATCTGAATCGTGTGAATTCAGTCCAGCCTTTCCTTGGTGCGAGGGGAGTCTGTGCTGGAATAAACGGGGGCCAGTGTGTGACCGTGGACAGGCCCCTTTACGTTCAGATCCACAGCTGAAGCGGAAGTCTGGAAGGCGTCTTTCCGTCCTCAGTCGGAGCGGAGAAAGCACACGGCAGGGAGGAGAGAGATGTGTTAGGGGCTCTGCCAGGGCTTTCCCGGGGAAGGCGACTGTTTTGTGGTCTGACCGGGTAGGGGTTTATAGGTGCCACGTTGTCCCCTCGTTGGGGGAATCTGCCGGCCGCAGACCCTCAGCGGAGAGAGTAAAGCACTGCGGTTTTCAGGGAGCGTCACCGCTGTGGGCAGAGGCAGCTCAGAGGCGGCAGGTGGCGCCCTTTCTCCGGGAACAGGTTGGCGTCCGCGGCTGGCGGGAGCAGGTCTGCGGTCCGGGCGTCTCAGGGACCCCAGCAAAATGGCGGGTCAGGACTGTCCTCACGCAGAGCTGTGCCCTCGCCTGGACAGCCCCTGAGGCCTCGGGCTGGAGCTGACGGAGATGCCGTGCACAGCCCCTCCCTGGCCCAGCGCCAGAGCTGCGCCTGCCCCGACGGTCAGCGTCACAGCTGCGACTGCATGTCTGGGCTTTCGTCCCCACAGGGAAGGTCACAGCGTCTCTGGGTGTGGTGACCGACTCCTCACTTACCCCCCGGGGAAGCTGAGGGCACCAGGGGCTCCTGCCACGCTGGGTCAGACGCCGTCCTCTGGGGGACATAAGGGCGGCAGGATTTTGGGAGAAGGAGTCCCTTACCTGGGGGACTGGCTTTGACCCGGGAAATGTTGCAGTTTTTGAGAGAAGAAAATCCAAAATGGGCTCTTCTTCGAAGACATATTAAGCAGAAACGAGCAAACAAGCAAAGAAACAACAAAACCACAGAATAATCTCATAATTAAGTCAAAAGATCAGTGGGTCGGAGTTCAGGAATCTGGCCCTGGTCAGCAGCGGCTTCAGGCAGGCTCCTTGTCTGCCGCCGGTCCCACTCGGATCCGCCGTAGTCCTGACGTGCGGACGTCTCGGCTGTGTGCGCGTGCGCGTGCGTGACGCGCGCTCTCGGGGACGGAGGACGCTCCCTCACTCTGATTTCCATTTCACTGTTAAAGCGCCTCGGAAAAGAGCCGCCGTGCTGCGGGGACTCGAGGAAGCGCCTTCAGAAGCGTCATGACCCGCAGACGCGTGCTTCTGGTCTTCATCCGGTTTCGGGGATGGCCGCGCGCCTCCCGTCAAAGCCCCAGCCTCCGGCTTCTCAGGGGCAGCTTCAACAAACCGAGTCCTGGCGGGGAGGGGACGGCTCTTCCTCTACTCCTGGGCACTGGCAGCATTCGGTAGAGGTGAGGGAGAAGCGGCGGCCCGGGGAGCGCAGTGTTACGGCCCCGCTCAGCGGCTTGCGACCCGTCGATCGGTTTGGCGCCGGAGGAGCTGAGCGCCCACTGTGTGCCAGCTTGGCGCCAGGGACGCGGCCGGACCCCTACGTTGTCTGCTCTGGAGGAGCCCACTGACTTGCCAAGGTGACGTAGAGTCTGTGTTTTCCCGTCAGCTCGAACAAGCAAATTCAGGCCCCAAAGGGCTCCCAGACGTGCCCGGCCCAAAGCGTTCTCCCTGCCCTCGCCCTCTCACCCCGCGCAGGGCTTGGCGGGCCGTGGCCAGGAGCGAAGAGGGCAGCGTTCAGACAGCGGGACACGGTTTTGCATCGCTTTGTCCCGCTGTCCGCGCGGTCACCAGGCTGCCCCGCTGGGGATGTTGCTTGCTCTGATTCCGAGCGGAGGTTTTGAGGACGAGATGGGGCCAAGGCCTCAGAGCCCTGGGATAAAGCCGCTCTCCTGCGCGCTCCGCAGCAGCGGCTGTGAATGCTACACCCTGGGAGGCACGTCCCCCGGGCAGCCTCCGCCGGGTCGCCGCTCGGTGGCCGGGGCCTGGAGCCGCTGGGCCTGAGCGCCGGCTGCACCGGGAGCCGCGGACTCATCGCCCCGGCCGTTTGCCTTGAGCAGCTGCAACAGCTCTGGGATTCTTCCCTTTTCTAAAAGCACTTGTAGCGTAACTCTGGAGACCGCAGAAGAGGACCGGGGGACGAGGCTTCAAAGTTCAGTCCTGAAGAGCCGCCCTAACGAAGTATCTCCATCCAAGTTCTCATGCAGACACGCTTTCCGCAGCCCCAGGAGGAGGCAGCCACCCGGGGCAGCCGTTCTGTCAGTCGCTTCTGTGCATCAGACGCCCCGCGCGGCCCCCACACGGTACGGGGGCCGGGGAGCGGGGGGGCAGGGAGTGGAACGGCCGGTCGCCCCCGGGGGCTGTTAGACGGCTGACCCTTAGCCTTGCTCCAGGCCGGCCCGCGCAGTCTCACAGCAAGCCCGCGAAAGCCGTTATTTCATACGCGGTGGAGCAGGAGCGGAGCCGGCACGGGGACCTACGGAAATCGGGAGAGCTCTTTGCCACCACGTCAGAGCGTTCCTGGGGAGGCAGAACAGCAGCGCGCGTGGCTACTGGCCGGTAATGGTGGACGACGCCGGCGGAGGACCGAATCGCGTTTATAGCCTGAGCGCCCGCCCGGGTGTGGAACAAAGCCCTGTCCGTCTCCAGGCGGGGTCGGCGGGGGCGTCCCGATGTGCTCACGGGGACTGAGCCGTGGAGGGACTTTCGGCGAAGGCTGCGGCTCAGACTGAGAACCGGTCAGGCGGGGAAGGAAGCTAGGAGCAGCGTCCCGCTGTGATGTACCTGCCGTGACTCTAGCTGCTGGGGAAGACACAAAGAGATAATTAACTTTTGTTTCGTTTTGACGTTTGGGAATTCAGTCTAGTGAGATTTGCAGGAGCAGTCAGTCTCGGAGCTACTAGCCAAACGGAAGAAAGAGAGGAGGTCTAAGAGGTAGCCGGGCCATGGCTGTCCTCTTCCATCTTCAGAGGCTCGGTGCTTGCATTAAGGAGAAGCCACGGGCCATTTCGCTGGATGCCAACGGCAAAGACCGGGAGGCTCTTTTCTTCTCACTTAGAGGCGCGGCTGAGCCGTGGGGCGGGGCTGACCAGGAGGACCGAGCCCCGCTGGTGTCCAAGACGGTGGCTTCTCTTGGGCGGCCGTCGCAGCGACTGCTCTCACGGAACTCGGGGAACACGCCGACCCCGTGGCTGGTAGACAGGCATTTCTAGGGGCATGGATATGCTAGTGCTTCAACCCAGTTCCCGGTGTTTCCTGCCCTTTCCAGGTCTGGACCCGTGGATCGTGCTCCACTGTCTCTTTCCTCCCTTCCCTGCCGTTTGGTGGACGCTGATGCCATCTACCTGCCTCCGTCCAGAGCTGCCAACGCGTCGTCCGTGTCAGGGACCCGACAACCTCTCTCCAGCTGGCTGACATCTCACAGGGATTCTGGGAGCTTAAAAATTGGGAGCAAGAGATGAGTGAGACCAGGTCACGATATCTGTCTTGGACAAACTTCCTCTGGCGGAGTGCTTGCAAAGGGACACCTGAGTCCAGGAGGACTTATGGGATGGCCAAGGAGAAAGAAACTGACCTCCTCGTGCACGAAAGCAATCGCTTGGGCCTTGTGCTGTGGGAAGAGGATAGTTAAAGGGGTGGCAGTGGGGTAGGTACAGGAGAGCACTGGGTCAGAAGTCTGAGCCCAGGCCAGGGTGGCCATAAATGACTCACGACCAACTGCGTTAACCTCTCTTGCACTCAAGGGAATGTGGAGGGTTTAACTATAATTCTCAGGTAATACTCTTATATTCAGAGGCCACTGTTCAGAGACCTCAAGTTGTTTAAACTCTAAATACCTGACTGTTCCTGACCAGTACGGCAAGAGGCCTGGAGAGAGCAGGTGTTGCCAGAGTTGCAGCCTCAGAGGGAAGCAGTGAGCCCAGGGACCCGCTGTTTCAGAACACAACCACCCTCGCTCGTGTGCTGGCGATGGCGCACTCTCTTCCTGTGGTTAGGTGAGCTGGAAGCGTTCTCTCTGGTCCTTAGCCTGCTTTCTGGGGCCTCCAGTGAGGAGTGAGAACACTGTCCCCAGATAGCTCAGAACTGGTTCTAGGGATGAGCCTGCAACACAGACACTTACAAAATTGTTCATTTCTCCGGAGTTGGATTGGGTCTCATTCATTCCTTTGTCCTTAGCTCCTGAACCAATGCCTGAAGCCTCAGAGTGAGCCAGTGAAGGCTCACGGAGCCACTTTAAACAGTTTGTGCTTTGGGATTGGCCATGGGGAGGATACAAGATCTAAGAAAATGTCTCTCCTTTACCTCTGAATATTTTCTCACATGATGCCATACTGGCGGGTCTGCGGCGATTCTCAAGGAAGCTGGAAAACAGGGCCACCAAACATGGAGGAGGATGTGCTATCCCAGAAACGGAGGGAAGGAGTTCTTAGGAGAACTTGGTGGAGTTTTGTTTCTGCGAGGACTGTGCGGTGTTCAGAGATGGGCTGCTCAAAGCACACGGGCAGGAAATGTTCTCTCAAAGGAGAGACGTCGGTCAGCCGGATGAGTCAGTGTGGCCATGTGGGAAACCCCGGGGGGCCGGGGGCAGTGGTGTAGCTGGAGCCCGAGTGAAAGGGGGAAGGGAGAGGCTGGGAGGGTTTTAACGCTGGGCTGGCGTGATCCCATTTTCCTGTAGAAGCAGTGTGGCAGGCGAGGGAGAAGTCGCGGAGGCACGGGACCAGCCAGGGACAAAAGGCAGTGACCTGAGTGGGACCCGAGAAGGGCAGCGACAGCCGGAGCAGGGAGGAGTCGGACGGGGAAATGACCAGGGGTTCCACTCGACCGAACTTACTAACTGACGGGTTGGCGGTGAGTGGGAAGGACGAGTCTAGAAAGGTGAACATTCAGGGCCTTGAGGTCCTGCTGCAAGGGACAAAGTTCTTTGAGTTGTTTTTGTCTTAAAAACTCATTCAAATTTGCAAAAAATTATATTAGCATTTGTACTGTCATGAAAGTAGTGCTTCAAACCAGCTGGAAGACAGAGCTCTCCAAAGCGTCAAGGGAAACTGGTCCTTCGGAAAAACGCACTTGGTCCTCTGTGGTGTCAGAAGTGCCCCTCAAGTACGTGTTTTGAGAAGCGTGAGAGTCCTCTGAGATCCGGCCGCATCCCTCCTCCCACCTTCCCACAGGCCAGACTGGCCTCCCCACTGTCAGCCCCGAGCCTTGTCATGAAGGCTCTACTCAGCTGGTTTTGCACGTCTTTAAAATATCCTTCCACTTCTCTCTCCCATCTTCAGGCTCTAATACAGATGTCTCCTCCTCCAGGCAGCCTTCCAGGCCCTGCCTGACCTACTTTTTTTCTCATCTCTGAAATCTTGCAGACTCATTTGCTGCTTTCTGGGACTTAACCATACATGAAGCCACAAATGAAAATGGCTAAAAAAAGAGTTCTGAAAGCTGCTGCTACTATTACTATTACAGCATTTGAGGCTGTGCCCCTTGTTTCCCCACACGCGTTGTAAGTCCTGTGAGGTCAGGGGTCCATCATTGGTCTTGGATTTGCTACCGCACTCAGCTCAGTACTGCTGTGTGAACAGACGCAGTCATTCCACGCACATTTAAAACAAGCTTGTGGCAAAGTGGAGAAAACAGAGGATTAACTCCTTTTTTTCCCCCCCAGAATGTATTTGCATCTTTAAATTTCATGTCTGGGGGCATGTGGGTGGCTCCGTGGGTTAAGCCTCTGCCTTCAGCTCGGGTCATGATCCCAGGGTCCTGGGATCGAGCCCTGCATCGGGCTCTCTGCTCAGCGGGGAGCCTGCTTTCCCCCCACCTCTCTGCCTGCCTCTCTGCCTGCTTGTGATCTCTGTCAAATAAATAAATAAAATCTTTAAAAGTAAATAAATAAATAAATAAATTTCATGTCTGTGTCCATTAAACAAAAGCTTTACCTCCTCAGCAAAGCACACTTAGATATCAGAAAGCTGGTATCCTCCCCCTTTATGTTTTCTCCTCTTCTTGCCTTTGCTGGGTCGTCTCAGGTGGCTGTGACTCTGCTGCCGTCAGAGTACCCTTGTCAGTCAAGCCTCCCTGAGCTGAGGTCATCGCCATGGTCAGACACTTATCTGGTTGCAAAATCAAAATGCAGAACGGTTGAGAGTGGTGTGACGGCAGACGGCTTTCTGCAGACATCAGTGTGGACACAGGAGTCGTCTCCCGAAGCCGTCCTTCCACCCCTGCGCCCTCCCTGGGTCGGGGGTCCCAGCAGGTCACACTTGGTTGTCTGTGCTCAGAGGTGTCCCAGGATGGACGCTCCCCCAGGGGATGTCTCTGTCTACATAGCTCATTCTTACATTCTTCGTTATGCAGAATCTAATCAAAGAGGGTGCTGGGCCCATTTCTTAGGGCAACGTAGGAAAAATGTGCCAGAAGGAGGTAGGAGGAGACAAGGATCATGTGATACTTTTTTGGGGGGTGGGGGAAGGGGGTCTTCTGAAGTTTTTTTTTTTTCCCTTTTTTTTCCATTTTTTTAATCATTTTTTAAATTTATTTTCAGCATAACAGTATTCATTGTTTTTGCACCACACCCAGTGCTCCATGCAGTCCGTGCCCTCTCTAATACCCACCACCTGGTTCCCCCAACCTCCCACCCCCGCCCCTTCAAAACCGTCAGATTGTTTTTCAGAGTCCATAGTCTCTCATGGTTCATCTCCCCTTCCAATTTCCCCCAACTCCCTTCTCCTAACTCCCCATGTCCTCCATGCTATTTGTTATGCTCCACAAATAAGTGAAACCAAATGATAATTGACTCTCTCTGCTTGACTTATTTCCCTCAGCATAATCTCTTCCAGTCCCATCCATGTTGCTACAAAAGTTGGGTATTCATCCTTTCTGATGGATGCATAATACTCCATAGTGGATATGGACCACATCTTCCTTATCCATTCGTCCGTTGAAGGGCATCTTGGTTCTTTCCGGAGTTTGGCGACCATGGCCATTGCTGCTATAAACATTGGGGTACAGATGGCCCTTCTTTTCACTGCATCTGTATCTTGGGGTAAAGACCCAGTAGTGCAATTGCAGGGTCATAGGGAAGCTCTATTTTTAATTTCTTGAGGAATCTCCACACTGTTCTCCATCTTCTGAAGTTTTGAAACTGGTAAACCTGGAAGGGGAGAGTGGAGAAGGGGGAAAATGCAGAGTGGCTGGTGGGGTTGTTTCCACTAATAGAAAGGCCGAAGGAGGGAAGTCAGACAAAGTCAGACACCAGAGCTGGAAGGTGAGCGTGGAGGCGTGTGGGTGCTGAGCTTTGGAGGGATGACTACTCAGTTAAGTGGCCGGATTTTGGGAACTGACTGGAGCCTTCCAAGTTCACGTGCCCTTTTGCTGCATCGTGGAAGCCCACCCAGGGCACCGGTTATCTGCTGGCTCTCCCAGGGGTGCGACTTTCACCCCGAGCTCATCTGCTATAGCTGCCATCACGGCTGGGACTGAACAACCCGGCTGGGTTGTCTTGACTTTGTGTAGGTTAGAAGTTAGACGTGTCTCCCTCACTGGGCTAAAATCAAGGTCTTGGCATGGTCGCTTTTCTGAAGGTTCTAGGAGAAAACCTGTTTCCTTGCCTATTCCATCTTCCAAAGGCCACCCACACTCCTTGGCTCATGGCCTCGTTCTCTCCCTGCCAGTCCAGCAACGTCATGGTCTTGGACCCTGTTCTCTCTCATCATCACATCCCTTCATCTCGTCCTCTTACTCCGCTGCCCTCGCGCGCAGTTGAGACCCTGTGGGCCTATCCAGGAGGTCCAGCAGGGCTGCCCTGGTTCCAGGTGAACCCAGGTTTCCCTCTCAGCCTTCATCTTCCTTTGCCACGTGATTAACCCACAGGTTCTGGGGATCAGGACGTGGACATTGGAGTGGGGCCGTTGTCCCACCTGCCGCATCCCCTGATGCTGCTAATCCAGGTCCAAGTCACCATCATCCTTTCTGGATTACTACAACAGCGCGGGGTTTGGAGTCACACTGCCGGCGTTCAGACTCTGCCTCTACCCTAACCCTCGTTTACCGGCTGCTCTGCCCTGAAGCGGAGCCGTGCTTCCCAGCCCAAGCCGATCGTATCCCCGTTCCCGTGCCGTGATGGCATTCCTGTCGCAGTCTTTGCTATCCATCTTGCTCACGTTTCCGTCACAGCCCAGGACCTGAAGTGTGACAGTATCTCTGCCCAGGGCGCTCCTCTGGTCTGGACTTCTTCCTTCTCTCGATCTGTGTCCAGCTTCCCTCCCCTGCCATAGCCAGGTTTCTGACGTCCTGGGCAGAGCTGGTCACCACTCACCCCTTCTGTATCGGGTACATGCGCCCGCCACACCCCACTCAGCCCAAGTGCGCCACCAGCCTGGCCGCTTCTCACCGTGGGGGCCACACTCCACCTCTGCCTGGAGCCAACCACACACCAGATCCTTAAGAAAAGCGTCAGAAGCATGTAAAATGGGAACTTTAAAAAAAAATTATTAATGTGTTTTCCCTCGTGCATTCCTCTACACACTTCCTCTTCCATGCTGCCAGAGCATCCGTTTGCCACAAGGAGTACTAGGGTTTCACCACAGGAATGCAGAACTAAGTATTAAATATCCCGTTTGTGACACCCAGAGCAGAAATTACTTTGAAAAAAAAAATGGTTTTAGGTGTTGTTTTCTCTTATTTTGTTTTTTAAACTTTTCGGCTAGTTTTGAAAACCAGGCTTTACAAATGACAAAGAGGTTTTAAAAATGTCTTTAGGTCTTTTCCCATATTAAAGGCCAGTTTGGTTGGAATAAGTTATAGAAATTCTTGCAAGAGTCGAGAGGACACTTTCCTGCAGTTAACTTGAGCATGAAGGTTTGTGACTCTGGGGACAATACGTTGTAGAGGAGACAAAATGAAAATCTCCCCCTTCGGGTTCGGGTGAATTCTTGGAAGGAGGAAGGTTATGGGGGTGATTATGGAGACGCGTGTGCCGTGGTTTCTCCAGGTGGACAGATGGGAAAGGCGGAAGCAGGTGCTTTTTCCTGTTGGGACTCAGAGGAACGCACCCAACAGGATGTTCCCTGCATGACATGACCGTGACCCTGGAGTGACGCTGCAGGATGGTTAGGCAGCAGGAAGCCTTGAGTTTAGCTACCCGAGGTCTTTCTGTGTTTCCAGGTGAAGGGAGAAGAATCCAGAAATTCCTCCCTGCCCTGCTGACTGATGTGGAAACCGCAGAGGGTGCCATGGGTTGTATGGCAGACCCTGGCCTGGGGCGTCAAGTGGCCATCACGGCCAGACCCCAAAGGTCACGCTGTGCTGGCGAGAGCTGAAGTGGGCCAAGTCAGCAAGGAACATCCACTAGGCTCAGGGCAGATTGAGAGAAGTCGACGGTGAACTTGCCCAGCAGACGACCAGCCGCGGCGTGGGCAGCAGGAGCGCTGAGCAGGTGGGAGGAGACCGCCATGCGCAGGAGGCCCGGGAGGATGTGAAGAGACGCCCCGGCCCACAGGTGGCTCTGAGGGCCTCTCCCCCACGGCCACCACCCCTGCCCCAGGCACTGACGCTGTCTCAGGTGTCGGAAGTGAGGAGGAGGACTCAGAAAGCCTGGGCATCTCCATGCAGGAAAGCTTTGGTACAGAAGACAGGCTCTTTGAGACTGAAGTGATTAATGAATCACTAACTGGGAAGGTGTTTTCCTTGCTGTCCACTTTTCACAGGCCATGTGGCTGGCCGAGGGTGAGGTCAGTGTGGCAGGAGCCACGCGAGAGATACGGAGTCTTAGTTCCTTACCACGGGGGCGCAAGGCGCCGTGAGTCCTCCTGCTCCGGCCCTGAAGGCGAGAACGGCTTGCTCCCGTGGGCATAGCCGTCTAGAAGTGTCAGGCTTTGCGTGGATCTTCTGAATCCCATTCCTAACGGAACTAACTGTATTGGCCACGTATGGCCCTCCTTGCTGATTTTGCTGCAGGCGTTTTATTTTTTTCCTTTTCTGTAGAGTGGAAAAGTTCATGGCAAAATGAACTTGGGATCCTAAAAATGGTAACGGAATCCTTAAGATTGTTCCCAGTTTGCAGATGGTTATAATTAAAATGTCATTTGCAAGTGGGTTGTTTGGAACTCAGAAGGGACTATCTTCACATAGAAATAGTGTATTTCTTGGTGACCAGGCTCCCAGACACATATATTTCCCAATGCAACTGCAATATAGTCTATTTGAAGTTAATAACTAAGACCATGATGGTACCAGGCCACAGATTACACAAAATAGAAAAAATAAGATTAAACCATGTTTATTTTGAAAGCTAGTGTCTGAGGGCAAACACATTTAATTAAAAAATGATGAGAGGAATATGAAGGTTCTAAAGAGGGCTTCTCTGCAATTTTCGGGGCTTTACTGGCTCTTTGTAAATCTGATTTACTTTGAAAGTCTATAAACTTATCTTCTTCTGTTGTTCTGTGGGGATTAATCTTGTGCATATTGGTGGTGATAATAGACTTTACTTTATTGGGGGGGTGGGGGTTGGGGAGAATTCTGATTATGTGCCATGCCCTTACCCGCACACTTAAGGTACATCAGGGGACAGAATAAAGTTCCTACCTTTTGAAAAATTTCCTTTCCTATAGGAGTATTGAGACAATAAACTAATGATGGGGATATATTATCAGGTAGGGATAAATGCTTTGAAGAAGGAAATTGGAGGGAGAGATGAGATTTTGGATACAGTGGTTAAGAGTATCTCTCTCTCTCTCTCTCTCTCTCTCTCTCTTTTTAATTTCTTTTCAGTGTAACAGTATTCATTGTTTTTGCACCACACCCAGTGCTTCTAGGGAGCTGAGAATTTCTCAAAGAAGTAAGGGGCAGTCAGTGTAGACTTGGGAGAGGGGGATTCCCGATGGAGGCAACTGCAGCACAGAGGCCCTTAAGGACGGATGTGCTTGGGCGTCTTCAAGGACAGGGGCTGGCAAGGGAGACAGTGGTTGGGGAGGTAGAACGGCCGTGGAAAAGACTTTGGGTCTTACTCTAATTGGGATTTTTCTGTGAATGGAATTCTAAGTTTTTCTAAGTGAATTAAGAAAATATTGGACACAGGAGGAGATCCAGAGTTGAATACCTTTGATGTTTTGTGGTAGAAATGTCTACACTCTTAGTGATAAAAGATGGACGAGAGAGAGAGAGAGAGAGCATTTTTGTCATACCCCTGAGTAAACAGATTATAAAAGGGCGGGAGCGTCAGCTGGGGCGGCCTTGGGGTTAGAGGATTCCCGGCGGTGAGCACCAGACGGCGTGTGGAGCCGGGGACAGCTTGGCTGCGGTCAGAGCTGCGGTCAGAGCGGTCAGGGCTGGGGAGGGACGAGAGCACCCCCCACCCCCCGTGTGCTCAGGCTGGGAAAGTCTGTGCTTCTGTGCTGTAACTGTCACCTCCTGAAACTGCTGAAATCACGAGAAATGATGCCTCTAAGGTGACCAATAGTGGTAATCACTAGTAATTTACATATTCCTCTGTCGTTTCAGTGACGCTGCTTCCCCCTTGGCTTCCATATATAATATAAACTCGGGGATAAGGAGGGGCTGAGGCTGCCCCGCGGTCCGGAGAAGATTCCACTCCTCCCCCACGGCGTCAGCACAGCCACCACACCTGACTGCATGTCCCATGAACCAGCACCGGTCCTGCACTCCCGGGGACGGCCCGGCGCGTGCCTCATCCCCGTGTGCCGGCCTCTCGGGGTGTGCGGTCCCCGCTCCAGCCGCCTCCTCCCCGGCCCTCCGGCTCATCGCTCCTGCGGAACTCTCGGCCTCGCGGCGTCCACTACGTGCGGACGCTAACGCAGGCCCTGCCGCTGGCCGCGTGCGACTTGTCACTTCTGCATCCTCGGACAGTGTCTGGTACGTGCTTGTCCGGTCCCTGCTCCACGGGAAGACCGGGCCTGGCCCGAGCGCGCGCCGCCCGAGGAGGCAGGACGGGCCGTTCAGGAGCTTTCGCAGGGCAAGGAGACTGCGTGTTCCTTGATGCCCGCCCGACTCTGGGCGAGCGTTTGCTTGTTTGTTTTTCATCCCAAAGACTCTCTGCGGCTTTTATTAGAAAGTGGCTTAAATGGCCATTTCACAGGATTCCTAGCGTTCTGTAGCGTTTGGCATTTGCGTACGGGCTTTTCAGCGCGGGCGGCCGACCCCGTTCTAGGTCAGCACGGGCAGCCACACACTCAGCTCTGGGGTGGCTCGGGGTGTCGCTGGAGGAGCCCCGCATGAGGAGGGCGTGAGAGTGTGGATGTTTGTGTCACTTCCCTGATGCTCCAGTGACTGGCGTGAGGCTTCCTCCCAGTCGAGGGTCGTCTGGCTCGTGTAAGGTCCGCGTGGCTGCTGCCCCCACCCCGGGGGGCTGCACAGGTGTGGTGGGTGGTGCCTCCCAGGCCGCAGGGAGACAACCAGCTCCGGGAGCGGCGGGCCTGCCCCCGAGGTCTCCCTTCCTTATGTTCCATGGTTTTACAGACGTGAGCACTGCAGTGGGGCTGGGTTTCGTCCGTCTTTGCAGCCCCACAGACCCGGCTCAACCCCTCTCTGCCAGGGCCCCCAGGAGGCACGGTAGGTCTACACGGAATGGTGACCCCGGTTGATACTGGCCAGCGACGACTTTCCGTTTCTGCGGGGAGCCCCACTGGGGCAGCGGCTGAGCCTTAAGGAGGCTCCCGCCCCTGAGCAGCTTCCTCCTGCCCCTTGATCGGCTCCTTTGCCTTTGTGTCCCGTCTGACACCGTGGAGCAGTGTTGTGCCGGAGCAGTGGGTCAGGCCTGCAGGTCTGTATGTGTTCTTCAACGTTATGAGAACGGGCGGCGGTACCACTCCAAGGACACGTGTATCTGACTTTGGCGTATCTGGCTGACAGAGGACACCAGACTGCAGCTACGGGCGGGGAGTGGGGCACCTCAGGTTTTGCCTTTTCTCACTTAAACAGGCTTTTTCGACTCCTGTCCCTTTTTATGGACAGAGAGATCTGCAGTGACACGGATGAGTCCTGGTGGCAGACGGACTCATCCATGTCACCGTAACAATGACTGTGACGTCACCGTGTTATGATTTAGACGCTGCTGCCCGGTCTGTGGTCACCCTCCTTCCTCCCTCAGGTGGTCTGGCCACTGCTCATTAGCGTTTCCCTAAGGGGTAAACCAGGGCACGGAGGCGGAAAGCAAACCAGTCGATTTTCCTGAACCCGTATTGTTCCGAAAAGCATGTCATCAAAGGCAGGAGAGGGTGTTGAAATGAAGGGCTAGGGTAGTAACTCGAGAGGATTTATGTCACAGCACTTCCCACCAGATGAGGCTGGAGAATTCAGGTTTTCATGAGCTCAGAGAACCTCGTACATGTATCTCTCAGAACAGGACCCCACTGAGGTGAACGAGAAGTGTTACCCTGGCTGGGAAGATGGCCATGGCCTCACGCGGTGGTCTCCCGCCTCTTTGTAGTCGACCTCTGAAGGGGGAGCCAGCGTCCTGCCTGCGTGGTTACCTGCTGTGCTGCAGGGGTCATATACTAGAGTTCGTATTTCTGCTTACTTGTATCTAAACAAGAAAGAAACTGAGCTCTAAGAACACACGCTCTACAGCTTGACAATGACTTATGTCTAACGTGTAAGTGAATACGGATGTGTTTTGGAGACATGCTCGAAAGTTGTCACTCGTGAGAGGGGGTACGTACACAACTTCGGAGACAACGATGTCATTGAACATCAGCGGCAAATTCCCTTAGCCTCTTCGAAGCCTCTGAGTCGTACAATACTTGCGCTTAGGTAATTATTCTACTCTCCCGACCTAATCACAGCTCAGGGCTTTCCCAGAAATACTACCACACATCACCATGACGCTCACGTCAAGACAAGGCGTCAAGGCAGAGATTTTAACATGTCACGAAAGGGGTAAGTAAAATCGCATCAGGTTGGAATTTAAAGACGGAAAATGGTACAAGAGTTTCTGAGGAGCCCTGGGGAAGGCGTAGCAACATGGTCCGCGAGGGACGTGTCTTGGTCTGGTGCGCAGAGGCCGACGGGTCCTGTGCAGGAGGCCCTTGGGTGGTGGGGTGTCTCTCTGTGGCCACCAGCAGTTGGGCGCTGGGCACACGGGAGCTGTGGGTGCCCCTTTACCCACCCTTTCTCTTGTCAACCTCTTCTCCTCCCTTCGCTCCAACTGTTGGGAGGCACAGCCCATCTCCACTTACTGCGTTATCTTCTGGGAGGAGACGTGTGCCTGAGGAATGAGGCCGTATATACCTGAGCATTCATGACGGGCGGATTGCTGCGTGGAGTGATGAAAACAAGGCAGGTGCGGAGGCTTTTCTTTTACCAACTCATTCCAAGACCATTCTTCTAGGTCAGACTCTGCAAATCCGTGAAATGCACAGCGTATCCCTTGGCTGGAAAAGGTTATAGTTTCATCTGAAGGGCGATATTTGGGAAAAATGGTCTCCTTGACTCTTTCAAGCTCGATTTCTCTCAATAAGGGAGGTAGGTCCTTGCGGGAGTCCTGCTGCTGCAGGACCCTCCTCCTGACCTGGCCCGGGCTCCCGCCCATTAGACGAAACCCGCCATGTTTCTGTTGACTCAGAAGGTCATGCTCTCAGCCTCTGGGTCACACGCACTCGTGCCCTTTAGAGGGTCTTCAAGAGGTGGGGAGCTGGCATGGGGAACTACTCAGGAGAACTTCTGTGGTTCTGACATGAAAACTACGGAATGTTCAGGTCAGAGGACAGCAGCTTGAGACAGGAGAGCAGTGGGTCACTGTGTCGGGAGGACCCGAGGGCCCGGCCCAAGTCAGGGTCACGGCCGGGGGTTGCACCTGGTCATGTGCTCTCATGGATGTCTTCGTAGGAAATAACACTGTGAGCAGAAGCCAGCCCGTGTCAGGACCCAGCGCCTTAGGCCACTTTCCTGTGTGCTGTTTTTGCTAGACCTTCCTCTTCATTTATTTTTCACATTTTTCTCCTCAGATTACTGAGGGGACTGACGTACATAAGAAGTAGCTCCTTTCTCAAGTTCTAACCCCTCGCTCCTTGGTAGGAGGCTTGTTGGCTGCATAGGGACCGGGACTTCCTTATCCCTGCAAGGTCACGGGGTTGTCATTGCTGGAAAAGGTTCAGGAAACACGGCTCTGGTTTAGTGCCGGCTCCATTCTCCTTCCCCTCCCGTCTGTTTGGGGGGTTCAAGGCCTCGTCAGAGCAGAATGCAAATCTACAGAGATTTATCTAAGTTGCTTTTGTCTGGCAACTGGCTGTTTTACTGCAGCTCTAAACTCAGCCTCTTACTCTTGCGTGCGGGAAGAGAGGCTGACTTTGCAGAGGGTGAGGCAGCTGTGCGCCCGCGACCGCCTCCCGCGCTGTCTTCCCCCACAGCCGGACTCCTTCTCGCCAGCCACGAGAGCTCTGAGGACCTCCCGGGCCCAGGACACTACTAAATGCGACAGAGGTGCGAGGAAGCCCCCCGCGTGCTTGTGCTGGGGGCAGGGAGCCCTTCCGGCGGGGGAAAGCGTGGGCCCTGCAATCCCACGAACTCGAGCCCCGGTTGTGTGATCTGTGAAGTGGAACACGTTGTCTCTGACCTGCTGGGCCGCTGGGAAGTACAGAAGCACCAGATGTGCAGTTTGGCCTCCAGTGGACATGACCGTTATTTCAAAAGGCTGAGAACGTTACCAGGGCGTCTGGGAAGTGCTGACCGATGGCTTGAAGGAAAGTCAGAGGCGGGAGAGGGGCTGAGGCTGAGGAAGGCAGGCCCAGACCGTTACTGCTGCTGCTGCCGTCTCACTGCCAAGAGGAAGGAGACGGTGCGTGTCATCTGTGTCTCGCACCAGGCCAGCCCGGCCTCCTCTCTGAGATCTGAGCTGCCACGGCCAACGGGCAGCCTGGAGCCTCTGAGAGATGGGCTGCGACCCAGACTGTGCCCCTGACCCCCAGCCCCGGGGGAGGTCCATGAGCTCTCCGCTGCGGACCGGGCGGAGCGGCCCTGGCTCTGCAGCCGTCCTCAGAGAACACAAGACAGTCCTAGCAGGAGGCAGACGGCTGCGGGGAACCGCAGGCCCCTGAGACAGCGGACCAGGGCAGGAGGAGGAGGAGGGCTGGGGCAGCAGGGAGAGGGGGTCTTGAGAGAGACAGCTGACCGTGGGCCACTTCCTTGCCCAGCCACCTCCTCCTCCACCGAGCTTTGGAGTCCGGTCTCTTGCTGGTACCTGCCTTCCTTATCTCCGGTCTGAGAGAGCCCGGAGGAAAATTCCTGTTAAGAAAGGTCCTGAGGGCCATTTTCCGAGAGCAGGGGAGCAGCGCACAGTTCAGCCCTGCTCATGTCTCCGCTGTTCTTTTTCTGTATCATCCCTCTCGCGCACTTTCTCTACCTCCCTCTACGCAGTTCTCTTCCCCTTTTCTCCCAAGGGTCAGGACAAAAGCTGGGAGAGAGGAGGGAAGTGGGGGGAAGACTGTCTCCGTGCGGTTGTGCCTCATTTCCCTCCCAGGTGTGGCTGGGGGACGCCGTCCCGTTCCAGGGTCTTCAGGTGGTAGGGACCGGTCAGCATGTTTTACTGAGGTCACTTGTCTCAAAGACCTTTTGGCCCGTTCTCGTTGAGGTCGACAGCGCTTACTTCTTCGGTGTACAGGTCTGACGGGAGGAGGCAGATCAAGCACGTTGGAGGGAACAGGAAAGCCAAGAATGAGAGATGGATCTTCTTGATGGGACGCCGGTAAATCCTGGCTGCCTCAGGTGTTGGTTTCCAGCCCTTCCCCTCCCGCCTCTGCCCGCCAGCCCAGGGAGACACGATGAAGAGCGTGGATCTTAACTCGGCTCGGCCCGCCTTCCGGAAGTCCTCCCTATGCTGCACAGCCGGGAGTCACCCCCTGTCCTCTGTTACTTCAGCCCACGTCGGCTTTCTGCCACAGTGACGACGCGCACACTGTCTTGTAATGACCATTTATTTATTTATGTAAAGACGTTTTTATTGCCTTTCCCTCTCTGTGGATTGTGGAGTCCTGGGGGGAAGGACCGTGTCCCGTCCTTGATGTAGCCTTCAGCTTGTAGAGGATGCTTTGTTGGTATACGCCAATGTTGACGGATTGAACGAGTCCTGCCGCGTAGGACCTGCCCCCATTTACCCTCTTCCCCGTCTTCTGACGCTCACCTGGCTTATGTCCCTTTTTTCCCAGGAAATTCTTCTCTGGGGTCCGATATGTGGATTGGTATAGAGCTCAGTTAGCAGAACCTTCCCCAGACTCCATTCTCAGAAAACTATGTAAGCTGGCCGTGACGAGATGATGTCTTATCCTTGTGCTTCAAAAGGTCTGACCTTGGTGCTCCCGGGTGGCTCAGTGCATTAAGCACCGGACTTCAGTTCAGGTCACGATCTCAGGGTCCTGGGATGGAGCCCCATGTTTGGTTCCGTGCTCACCGGGGAGTCTGCTTCTCCCTCTCCCTCTGCTTCTCGCCCCACAACTCATGCACGTGTGTCTCACACTCTCTCACTCTCTCTCCCAAATAAATAAAAGAAAATTTAAAAAATTCTGACCTCATGAGTAGCAATGTAGGGTTTTTGAGGAGACGTGTGGACGAGTTGAATCCTCCAGCCACTCAGAGTGGGTGCCAAGTCAGGTCACGGGACAGGGCAGGGCAGAGGGGTGCACACCACGTCCCGCCAGGCCACGGGTGGTGGTCATCACTGCGACGCTCCCCAGTTCCGTGTAGACTAGCTAAGACGATCCCCATGTTCCGTTGAGGCCAGGGTAGTGATTTCTGGGAAAGTGCAAAGGGAGGTAAAACCTAATGGGACAGAGAAGGAAGAACGACTCAACAAGCATCCGAGGGAGGGAAATTGCTTTTCTTTCCAGTTGCTGCAGAGGTGGTGGTCAGAGCTGGCAAAAAGCCCAGGGCGTGTCAGCAGTGCTGGAACGGAGATGCTCTTGCTTAAACGCTGTGTTGAATGTTGCCTCCTTTTCCGCTCCCTCCCGCCGGATCGTGCCCGGATCGCAGCAGCCTCTTCCTCAGGCTCGCCTTTCCTGGCGGGCGCTCCTGAGCTGTCTCCCTCGTGCCCCAGCTCACTCTGTACTCTCCATCAGCGTGGGCATCATCCCGACTTGGAGGCGTCGTGGGCGCGGCTGGCTTCTCGTCTCAGAGCAGACACACTGGGATTTCCGTCCCATCTGCCTTCCTGCATCAGTGCCTGCAGACAACCTTCCTCCAGGAAAGGACTCTCCATGCATCGGTACTTCTTTAATTTAAATGTGTCCCTTTGGCCAAAGTGCCTGATGGGCAAGGAAATTCGCCAAGCGCAAGAGTAGTTTTGGCTTCCGAGTGGGGAAGAGTTATACCAGGCAACCTACGTCGGCCGCCTCCCACTCATGCCCGAGCAGACGGCTCAGGCCCATCCTTGCCTGTTCAGAATGCCTGTGTCTTTCCCACTGCCAAGGCCCTGTGGTCTCCACCGGTGGTTCCTTGTCTTCCCCTCTCAGCTCACCCTTGCTATTCTTTTCTTTTCTTTTTTAAGATTTTAGTTATTTATTTATTTAAGATATATATATATATCTAGATATATATAGAGAGAGAGAGAGAGAGCGCGCGCAGAGGGAAAGGGACAGAAAGACTCTATGGTGGCCATTGTGGGACTCGATCCCACAACTTCCAGACCATGACATGAGCTGAAGCCAAGCGCTAGATGCCTAATTGACTGAGCCACCCGGATGCCCCCATCCGTGGTGTTCTTTATTTCAGCGTCCTCTAAGATTGGGCACAGAGCGGGTAAAAGTGCCCCCACATGTCCCTTCTTCACTACGTCTCACGGAGAAGTGAAAGCCCCTCTTACTGCTTCTTCTGGGAGAGAAACAAGTCAAAGAATCACACACTGACTGACCGTTAGTTCTTGGCTTCCTTGTAGACAGTGACTGTGCTCTGATCTGACTCATGACGGTGACGTTCCCAACTCCCCCATCCCCTTCCCCTCCTCAGGTATAGGCTGGAGGAGAAAAGAGAGAGAGGCCTGAGTAAGACCTGGAGTTTATGGAGAACTTCCTGAGTAGCAAGCATTATGTTAAGTTCTTCACCTGTTACTTGTTGACTCTTTCCACTAACCCTAGGGGGTACGTACTATTGTAGTCCTATTTTACCAATGCAGAAACTGAGAGAGGCTGAGTTGAGTTACATGTTCAGGACACCCCAGGGCTTATATTTTGGTCTAAAACAAAGGTATTAACTAATAGCCACCTCCCAGTGGATGTCTTCTAAATGCCAGTGTGAACTTTGCATCAGATGAGTAAACATCCATCCCACTGCTTCTCAAAGAAATGGACTATTATGGTCTATTTCTTTATTGCTGGTCTGACAGGAAATAGTCTGGTTCATTACTTATAAACCAGTTCTTAGAACAAAGACCATAAACCTTGACTTGGTGCAGGAAATGGTGTGGTTTACATGCTCAGGAAACAGTGACCAGAACAAAATATTTGGCAAATTTTGTATTCTGATTGAGAACTGGAGAGCTTGGGGAAATACCCAAACATTCTTCCATCCTGCTAAAGGCTTTTCCACCTTGTGATTTTTAATGGCTGAGTAGTACTCTGTTGTATGGCACACCACAACTTAGTTGCATGAAACTTGGGCGGTGGGGCTATTAGTGAAAGCAGGAGTAATTTAAAAAAGGAGAATTTGAGGATGACGCGTATAGTAGCCAGCTCCTCCACCTTTAGAAATTTACACGGGACTAGCTCTGTCCAAAGAAGGAAACCTATACAAGTGTGATTTTCTAGGCAATGCCAGGGGTAGGGGGCCATGACTTCTGGTCAAGTTTCATCCCAGTCACCTCCATAAAGTCATCCAATTCAATCTTGTAATCTTAGAGAAGATCGAAGGTTCAGGTTCCAGTTGTCTTAAACCATCTACAGAAAACACTCTTCCTAATCCAACGGGGTAGAATTATAGCTTAGATCTGCAGAAGCCTTTTTTAAGGGAGAGAAGACAGAAGCCCAACAGCATTCCTAACTGGGTGCCAGTCACGGGAAGGATGTCAAGAATATGATTCTCTGTCTTGGCTCAGTTTGAAAGAATGGCATGTTCTGAAAGACAAAAACAAAAAACCACAAGAGGGGTTTATTCTGAAGTTACTTCCTGGCCAAGGATCAAGTTGTTAAGAGAGACACAAGAGATCATCTTTCCAAAGCAGGAGGACTCTACAAATAACAGGTACATTGAATTAAGTCATTAATTAGAGTCATGTCCTAGAATTGTGCCCCGAACCTGGCCAAGCCATTTCTTGTTTCGTTTCAGATCCCAGGTAATAGGTCATCAGTGCAGACAGGTGATGGGTTATAATGATGGTATCTTTCAGGCAGAAGGGGGTGGGATACTGAGCGGGGAGGGGAGGCGAGGCACAGCCATCCGTTCAGTGGGGCAGGGGTCAAGTCTTCTCACCTCAATTCCTCAGCACCCATCACTGCATCTGTCACATAGTCGTAGATACTTAACATGTGTTTTGAGAATAAATCAAACAATGAGAGGTTAAAGCAGAGCTGTGGGCTGCCCGCTGCCCTATCTGGATATTACAACAAAATGCATAGAACATGTGGCCAAGGGTATAGAGTCACTGTCTTCTCTGGGTTTAGGCTTCTTAGCTAACAGGTCAGGGATTTCCCAAGAGATCATCTTATTTCAGTCTTCTCAGGAACAGACTGACTAAGACGAGATGGCATCTAACTCGACATTGATGGGAAGGGGTGGTGGCCGGAAGGAAACAGCGCTGGTCTTCATCAATAGTAACGGGAGCCCCTCCCATCAGCCACGCTTTGAGCTGTGGAGGGAAGCTGGGGGGCTGTGCTCGTGCCTGTGGAGTAAGAGATGACCTGGTTGACCTTGATTATTAACCAGCCTATTATGATGGAAAGGTTGGGAACCACAAGTTAAATGCAGAGAATTCTACCTGCAGTAAGTCAACGTGGGCCTTACATGTTGGTCTTCTTTCTGGGAAAATGGAAAGTTCTTCTTCAAAACAAAGATCTCCTGGTGGTGACACATGCAGAATAGAAGTCAGATTTGTGAAATTCAGTTCCTGCTTTTTGTTAGAAGAGCTTCGGGAAAGTCAGATACGCTAGAGCCAAGAGGATCTGTTTCCCTTCTGTAAAGCCCAGTTGGCCCATGTTTATATCCTTCCACCTCTTACACAATTAGTGTAAAGTTTGGGGTTGGAGGATGTCTTCAGTGATAAGGTGCTACCAGAAAGCCCCATTATGTTGAGAAAAAAAAGAAACCCTTGCACATGTCGGCACTCGGAGTGAGAGCAAACTTCTGGGCAAGTAAATGGTGGAAGACTCAGCCTCTTAACAAATTGTTTCTGTCCTAGTCTGACGTTAAGTTATGGAACTTCCTCCTCAAGCTCTTAATAGCTCAGACAATCCGTATTGATTCAAAAGGGAGCTCAGGGGCTTACAGAGTCCCCAGTACACAAGCATCAAAAGTGCCCCTGACCCAGCAGGAAGCTGGTTCTCTGTTGTTGCTCTTGGCTGGGAACAGGGAGGGGGAAGTGGTGGCCTTGTGGTGACGAATGGAGCGAGTATGAGTCACTCCAAACCCCATCCAAACCTCCTCTTGGCACCTTGCGTGTGGAGGTGTGTGCTGTGTAATGGCTGGGAGTGCAGGCTTCGGAGCCGGGCTGCTCTGTCTCTCAGTTTCTCATCTGTAAAAGGCAGGGGGGTGGGGAGGCGAGTAGCCCCGACTGTACTGGGTGTCGGGAGGATTAAATAAACTCATACATGTTAGACTCTTAGAACGATGCCTAGCACATTTGATAAGTGACCAGTACGTGTTCGGTATTAGTACTCTGCATGGGTTCACACCTTCAGTTCAGTCTTCCGAGGCTCTGACTAGAGGAACTTGGTAGGACGGCTATTTTCCAGAGGGGCAGGCAACTTATAATGCCTGTGGTACTAGAAAGGATGGCTGATGTAGCAAGCGAACACCCACAAGCAAATAATGCTGCTGGTTTCAGCCAGACCATCCAGTATCGTACCCAACATACTTTTCTTCCAAAAAGGAAATCACAAAGTAATTAGAGCTATCCCTCCTTCTGCTGACCCTGCCTACCTTCTACGGTGGGTGCCAGCTGTCTATAACCAGGGAGAAAACAGCCCTAGTAATCCCTGTGTTTTGAATCATTCATCGTAGTAATAGTGGATGGCATAGAGTAGAGGCATGTGGAATTCCTACTACTCTCCACTCACACTGTGGCTAAAATGTCATTGCCAACACGGATGCCCCATTATTTCCCATTCCCTGCACTTTAAGAATTGATATCAATATTTTATCCCATTTCAATAAACTTTTATGGGATATCTTCCATGTACCAGGGACTGCGCTAGACTCGAATAGGATAATGTCCTTTCCTGCGACAAGGAGGAAAGGGAGACCTACACGTCCAAAAGGAAAATTAGGTTGAAGTATTAAAAATGAGGATTTGGGGCCAGAACTGTGGAATGATGATGATTTTCTGTATCAGTACATGTTGATGAAGTCTTTAGCTGTTTCAGCCAGAAAAAATATTCCAGAGTCATTTGTGCTGAAGTGATCCAAGAACCAAGCCTCATTTCAAGGCTCTGAGCAGCTTCACGTAGACGAAATCAATAACAAATATGGACCCAGCCTGGGAGCATTGGAACAACAAGAACATGATATGAATGAGAATAAGATTAAAGCTTTGCAGGGCCGACTCAGGGCTCTCTCGGTGATTTACCAGCAGAACTGAAATCAGATTCCATATTTTGTCCAGCTTCAGAGTACAGAGTGGGACCCAGTCTAGCCTTTCTGTCTGGGCTGGTAGAGATGCTACTGGTCAGCCAGAGCCCAGGGCGCGGGTGACAGTGCGTGAGACCTTCCTCTGTGGTCTTTCCTGGCCGCTGCAATTCATTCTCCGTTTTCCAGAGAGAACTGGCGGGTTCAACCCCAAGCCCCAGATCTTCTCCACAACTTGACACTTTGCCTGTTGAATAGCCCATGAAGTTTTGGACGCAGCTCACTGTTCTTATGCTCTAAATCGGCTTCCATTCCGTGGCTACCGGCAATGACACTGCCTGCCAGAGCTAAAATCTGCAGATCATCCCTGTTTCACTAATCACCACCATCCAAGGAGGAGGAAAGTCGGTATTTCCGTGTCTGGATACCTCTTGAACCTGTCCTAGACTCTTCACACTAAGGAACTTTCAGTATCAAAGCCTGGGGGTGGGGGAAGCATCGCTGCGATTATGGGGTGGGGGCCAGGTGGGGGAGGGCAGTCTCTTACCCTGGAGTCCCCACTCCTCTCCTCAGCCCTCATCTGGATTAATGTAACAGCCTTAGTCTTGTCCTTCTTCACTCCGTCCCCAAACTGCTGCTCAAGGAGTGTTTCTAAAGTGCATTTCTTAGGAAAACATTATTACGACTCTCCACAAAAGGTGGGCTGAAGGGCGTGGAGACCTTAGTCACAGCAGATAATGCAACCGTTTTAGCACTGGTCCCTGAATACGGAGACAAGTCAGCCAGTAACAACATGTAGAAATAAACCCAAGTGCACAGTGGGCATTCTTCGTGCAGGTGAAGATGGCGTTTCAAACCCATGGGGTCGGGGTTGGGTACGATTAGTGGATAGTTGCTCTTGTCTCCTGGCTTGGACTTCGGGGGTGGGGGGTGGTCTCTGTGTTTGCCACGGCTGTGCCAGAAATGGTGTAGGAGCATATTTGCTCCTTGGGGACTGAATGGCTTCCCAAGCGTGTTCCTCGGGACCAGGGTACACATAATTCTGCTCACAGTCCCCTGGTAAGAACATGGCCGCATCTAGCTGCAAAGGTGGCTGAAAATGTAGTCACGAGTGAGTGGCCGTGTGCCCCACAGGAAGGGAAGAGTGGATTTAGGGAGACAACAGCATTCTTCCTCCCTCCATCATCCCATAAATAACAGGGCAATGCCTACTACACGCCAAGCACATTCCAGGTGTTAGGGATGCAATGGACGAAACAGGCAAAAGATTCAAGGGAATCTTCATGGTTGCCTTCAAGGGCAGAGCAGGGGTGGGGCAGGGCATACCCCAGCTGAAAATTCGTGTATATACTTATATATTTATATATATGTCCGATGATGCGAAGTGAGAGCCAGAAGTGAAGCAGAGAAGCTGTCCAGGGCTTCAAGAACAGGAGTGGCTGCTGCGGTTTCAAGCAGGGCAGTGAGAGAAGGCTCTTCTGCGAAGCAGACGCTTGAAGCCCAGAGGAGGTGAGGGAGGGAGCCGTGTGCGTCCAGGTGGGAGAAGAGCCACCAGGCGGTAGTGAGGACATCAGTGCCCTGGGCGGGGTTCTTGGAGTCTGGAGGAAGTGTGAGAAGGCCCCTGTCTGGAGCGGAGCAGGCAAGGGGGGAGGGGAGGACAGGAGGTCGGAGGATATTGGAAGAGGGGCTGCCGGGTGAGGTGGGGCCTTGAAGGCCATCGTCAGGGTCTGCTGGAGAGTTTTGAGCCAAGGTCCGCCATGCTCTGACCCACGTGTGAAAGGCTACTATTTTGTAGTGCAATCCTGAAGCGCAAGGATCCAGGTTAGGAGGTGATTACCACAATGTGGGTGAGAGCCAGTTTAAAAAGGGGCAGAGAGGGGCACCTAGGTGGCCCGGCCGGTGAAGCGTCTGCCTTCGGCTCAGGTCGTGATCCCGGGGTCCTGGGATCGCGTCCCACATCGGGCTCCCTGTTTAGTGAGGAGCTTGCTTCTCCCTCTCCCTCTGCTGCTTCCCCTGCTTGTGCCCTTTCTCCCTGTCAAATAAACATATGTTTATATTTGTTAATGTTACTCTATTAACATATATTAATATAGAATACAACATAATAGCAAATAACATTAATAAATATATATTTATATCTATAATGGAATATTGCTTCGCCATAGAAAAGAATGAAATCTTGTCATTTGCAGCAGCACGGATAGAGCTAGCCAGTGTAACAATGAGAGAAATAAGTCAGTCAGAGGAAGACAATGCCATTTGATTTCATTCCTATGTGGAAGGTAGGAAACAGTACAAATGAACAAATGAAGAAGAAAGAAACAAAACCCCAGACTTTTAAGCACAGAGAACGATCTGGTGGTTCCCAGAGGGGAGGTGGGTGGGCGGGTGGCGGGGGGAGGTATGGGACGGAAAGTAAGTGCGTGCTTGTCATATTGTGCACCGGGGGCCGTACAGAACTGTTGAGTCACTACATGGTACTCCTGAAACTAATGTGACACCGTCTGATAGCTGTACTTCCACAACAAAAAAGAAAAATACGTACCATCTATATCTCGCTCCTATTTTTTTTTTTAATTTGCATCAAGGAAACCTGGGTTCAAATTCTCACTTTCTAGGTTTGTGACATTGGACGAATTTCTTAACTTTGATGTCGTCATCATCGTATCTGTAAAGTGGGGACTATAATGCTCATCTTTCAGATTCGTTTGTGGGTTGGATAAGCAATACATCTAAAGCAGGGCTCCTCGTCTGAGCGTCAGACAACCTTTCCTGGAATGGAAGGTGTCGTCGTTTTCCTGCCTTCCCCGTTGTCGCTCAGACTCGCACGGGCCTCCCTGAGATCCACAGCGACCTTCAGACTTTGCTTCCTAATCCGACGCGTTTCCGAGTTGACCATCTCCCCGGGTGCTGTCCGGCCTGTGTGGAAACGGTGTCCCAAGCAGCCGGACGTGGATGGCGCCCTCGGACCTCTGGGGCGGGCGGACTGGAGGTCACCTCGTGGAACCCGAACGTGACAGCCGGTCTGCGGTCTGCTCGGTGCCGCCTGGAGCTGTGTGAAGGGCCACAGGTAGGATGAAATCTTCCAAGCTCTCAGCAAGGAGACGATCCGTCTGCAGGGACACGGCGGGCGTCTGTGCAATGATAGCGAGTGTGACAAGCTGGGGGCACGGTGACGAGAGGGCCAGGGCCTGCTCTTCGGATGGGGGGCGGGGAGGCTGCACTTCCCGGAGGAGGGGACGTGAGAAGACCGTCTTGAGGAAGGCGTAGGATGGGGTTTGTGGGGAGGACGGAGGGGGCCATCCAGACCGGGGGACAGACAGGAGAAGTAGAGAAACGGGCTCCGCCAGATGTCTGTTTTTCATGCCTTTGAGGTGATGGCAGTTCTATGGGTTAAAAACACCCGGAGGCCACAGTGTGGGGGGCCATGGGTTTCTGCGCGACAGGCAGGTTACAGGGTTAGGGCCTGACGGCCTGCTGCGTGCGCTCACACTGACTGCGGTGTCTAGGGCCCCGTGTCATCAAGGCCCCGCACGTCCTCCCTCCTGCCGCGCTCAGTCTGGGGGCCTGTGGGAGGCTGAGACCCGAGAGAACACGTGCCGGGCAGGACAGGGCGCTCGGGGAAGCCGGGGGACAGAAGGAGAGACGGACTCGGGCCCAGCTGCGGAAAGGGGCCGGTGGTCTTGGATGACTGTGAACGGCGCTTGGAGCTACGGTGTCGGCCACTTCCTGCGGGGAGGCAGAGGGAGGAGGTAGGGTGAGGAGCTTGTGTTGGAAGGGGCGGGCCAGCTGCCCCAGCGGCCTCCTCCCGGCACCCTCTCGGGCGCTGGGACTGTGAAACGCTGTTAAGGAGGTTGTGAGCTTGGCTTCAGTAATGGCCTGAACTCAAATGAGGTCATTCCAGCAAACCCGCAGAGAAAGGGATCATTCCAGATGGAGGAGGAGGGACTCATTATGCTCACGCTCAAACAAGGGTGTGAAATCCAAACCGTTTTTCTAAAATCAATCCCTCCTGATGGCCGTGACCTGGTGCAGAGCCCTCCTATGTGTCTGACAGGTTGGCACAGAGCATCACGGCTTTAGAGGGTGTTTTGGCACCACATGTGTACGTGATGTGTGTATGGACATGTAGGCAATGCTATATAATTGCTACTTTTACTTGTAAAGATCCAGATATAGGGGCGCCTGGGTGGCTCAGTGGGTTAAAGCCTCTGCCTTCGGCTCAGGTCATGATCCCAGGGTTCTGGGATCAAGCCCCGCATCGGGCTCTCGGCTCAGCAGGGAGCCTGCTTCCTCCTCTCTCTCTGCCTGCCTCTCTGCCTCCTTGTGATCTCTGTCTGTCAAATAAATAAATAAATAAATCTTTAAAAAAAACGATCCAGATATAGATGTATTCTTTTAGTCTTTCCAAGCTTTCCTTTTTCTAAAAACAAAAAGCCTCATAGAAATCCTTCCTGCTGTCATTCCCATACATGATGTGTTTCAGGCGTCCCCCAGGCCCCGTGGAGCTACCTGCTTCATTCTGGACACCTTGTTTCCCTCATAAGGGGAAGCATTGCTTCTAAATAGTGAAAAGTTGTGAACTAAAGGCTTGAGAAGAGAGATTTGATTAAATAAGTCACGAGAAGTTCCTATGAAGAAGTTTAAAGCCAACCTCAAAAATAGGGCTCTGGAGTCGGGGTCAGCAAACTGCAGCCCACAGGCCAAGTCTGGTGAGCTGCCTGATTTTTTATGGCTCTTCAGCTGGGAAAGGTTTTGCATTTTAAATGGTTATATAAGCACTTACATAATAGTCTCAATTTTGCTTCTTGGCCTGCAAAGCCTAAAATAGTATGTAGCCCTTTAAGAAAGAGCTTGCTGACCACTGCTGTGGAAGAATATTTAATGAGATGCAACATGTCCGTTACATACAGAGTTAGTAGAGGATACAGTGTTGGTGCCTAAGTTACCTGTTACTGAGTAACTGTCCCAGCATTTAGTCCCCTAAGACCGTAATCATTTGACTTGCTCACTGGGATGGTTCTGTGGGTAACCTATGTCCAGGGTCTTAATTCTCTCCGCTGGGCTCCGTTGTTCCCCGTGTGGCCTTTCCGTGTGGCTAGCTTGGGGCTCATCACTCTATGGTGGGTTCGGGGTCCTTGGGCTTTTTACAGGGCAGCTGGTTTCCCCTAGAGCAAAAGCAGGAGGTGTCAGCTTCTAAAAGTGAAGCATATTGTCACTCTGCTACATTCCATTGATCAGTGATGATCACAAGGTCAGCCCAGATGCAAGGGGTTTGGGAGAACGTCCTACCTTTTGATGGGAGGAGCAACATAGCGCATGGTGTGGGGACAACCATGGCGCCTGTCTTTAGAGACTGTCACAGTATGTAAGAAACAGCACACACACACACACACACACACACACACACACATCCATATTCATGGGCTTCTAGTGAGGACCGTGAGAGCAACTTTCAGGGGATAATAGCGTGTAAAAAGGACAGGCTTACCTACCTGAGAAATCTGCAATAGATGTCCGTTATATTCATGCTTATCCGTCGTCTTTTGAACAACTTTCTCGATTTGTCTAGATGAGCCAATGTGTAAGACAGAACTCATACTTCCTTGCAGCTAGATGCGAGCATGTGAAGGTATCATTTAAAAAAAAAAAAAAGCCCCAAACAAACAGATTAAGAAAGCCTGAGCTCTGGGGCCGAGACTGTCCAAGTTCAGATCTCAACTCCGTCACCGACAGTCTGTGACTTCAGACTAGTGGTAGAATTTTTAGGTGCTACAGTTCCCTCTGCTAGAAGAAAGGATAATCATAAAACCACCCCAGGGTTGTTGTGAAGCTGCAGTGAGTGAGTTCTTGTAACGAGCCCAGAACAGGGCCTGGCACTGTTCTTATAAGCGAGTGCTTATAAGTATCAGGCGAGGGCCTGGACTCTCCCCACAGCAGCACAAACTTCAGTCCGGGTGTGGGCAACAGGACAGAGATGCTGTGGGGTGGAGTGGGGCTCTGAGCTGTTGGCCCAGGGGCTGCACAGACGTACAGCTTTTCCCTGGTCACAGGAGCGAGGTGGCACTGGTGGTGGGGACACTTACAGCGAATCCCCGTTCCCGGCCTTTGTACTCAACGGGTGGTTTCTCCACTGGGCAGTTCTCTGTGGTTTCTCTGTGGTTTTGGACTTTCCTCCTGGAAGTGTCAACTCTTAATATACATATTTTTTCAGCTCGTTCAATGACTATGGGAGTGAAAATATCTTTTTAATAAATTATTTTTTTTTCTCCTAACCAAGTGGGTTCTGCTGCTTGGCAGATACAACCGCAGTATGGCCACAGGGGAGCCGTGGAGGCCTCCCGGGCTGTCTTCTGTGGTCCGTAGCCCAGCTCTGCCGCTCCTGCGAGGCGCCCTCCGACACCTGGTACGCGAACACGCGCGACTCCTGGAAGGGAGCTTGCGCATGTGAAGTCTTCAGGTATTAATGTTATCTTTGTCACTGTGTAACGTGACTTCTGTGGGTCTAGTGGTGCGAACTTGGGCTCCTGCCCAAATACCTTGGGCCTGAAGTCAGATCTGTTCTACTCACACGTGCTCCTCTCTAGTTCTCCACAACTGGGCGTGTGACATGGCCTTGTCTCCTCACGTTTCCGGAATTACCTCATAAGGACCAGAACTTCCTTTTGTCTAGAATGTTTTGCGTTTTTTCCCTTGAGTGACATGAAATTTATATAATTTTTGTATTGGTCTGATGCATTTAGGCTAATCAAGTGAGTAGATCTAAGAGACACCTTTGATGTCTACATTGGGAACCTACCAACATCCGTCTGGGAAGTTTTCAGTGGTTGCTGGTAGGTATGGTCAAAAGGTGCCAAGAATCAGGGCACCTGGGTGGCTCAGTGGGTTAAGTCTTTGCCTTCGGCTCGGGTCATGATCCTGGGATCCTGGGATCGAGGCCCTCATCGGGCTCTCTGCTCAATGGGGAGCCTGCTTCCCCCTCTCTCTCTCTGCCTGTCTCTCTGCCTACTTTTGATCTCTATCAAATAACTAAATAAAAAAAAACTTAAAAAAAAAAAAAGATGCCAAGAATCCAGAAGAAGAAAACGCAAACATTTCTGGACTAGAGGTCAAGCCTGGGTAGCACATGGAATCCAGCCTTGATGACCCACGCTGTGGTTGTTGTTGGGGGAAAGGGCTGGAACTGGGAGAAGATTATGAAAGATTTAAATGGGAGAGGAACTTTTCTTTCTGAGAAGGATGGGACTTTGTATAAGTTAAATGCACACCTTTGAGCTGTGTGGGAATAAACTGCCAGTGCTCATGGTGTTGCAAGAGTCATGACCTCAGCGTAATTTCTTAAGATCCCATGAGACAACAAAATACTACTATTTCTCTATTAGCCCAGGAATACCCAGAGGGGTTCACGGTGCCAGTAACAGTGAGTAATAATTCGTCTCAGGGAGGTGAGTCCATTAGGCCTTCTTGAGATGTTTGTTGGCTGCGGACGGCGTTGGCTCTGTGTGGGGACGGGGAGGTATGGAGGAGGCACTCGGGCAGCCAGCAGATCAGTGGCACTGACCAGGTTCTGGGCTCGGAACGATGGGGAGAGGGTTGAGGGAGGGCAAAGGGTTGTGAAGGCCCTAAAATCAGCAGAAGAGCTACTCAGAGATACATTTCCTATATTTAGTTCGTGTCTTGCTAAGATCACTCCTGCTCAAATGTCACACAGGGGTCCGTGAGGCTTTTCTGTTCTCTTCCAATTGGGAGCATTTCTATTGAACATTGCTTCGAAGTGAGAAGAATTGGGACCAAGAAATCAGAATTTTTAAACCTGAGTTCTTAGATTTGTTTTTTATCTGTATGTCCTCAAGCCTGTTGGTTCCCCTTGTTATGTCAAAAAAAATGGCATCTGGAAAATAAGAAAATCGTACTCATTTTACACCTGGGGCTCTCTGAATGTGATATGAGATGGCATTGGAGTATTATTATTAATTTCGTACAGTGTGATAAGATTACATTCTAGGGTGCTTGTAATCTGCTAAAATACTTTGGTAAAAAAAAAGAGATGTATTATGGGTGCTCGTGTTGTGAAACCCGAGAGATGGGTATTCAGGTTATCAACAGTACGTCTCTCTGTGTTCAAAATTTCCCAAAACTAAAAGTTAGAAATAATATCCATCTTACCAACCACACAGGATTGCTATGGAGATCCCATGAGAAGATGGTGGAAAATATTTAAAAGTGGGGGAGCACTAAACGGGCGTGGGTCACCGTTCTTCTCACTGTTCTCGGGGACCACGAGCTCTGGTCTTGCTGGGCGAGTGTGCATTGTGTCTTTCTTTTCCTGCTTTCCTCACCTATTCCAGAGGCTCAAGGGAATGTTGTCTGGTAACATTTTCCGTCATTGTGCACAACGGAGACAACAAAATCTGCAAAGACCACTAGAGAAAGGAAGGGCCTGGGTCCCCTTCCTCCCTGCATGGGGAGTGGTTCCTCAAATGGCTGATGATGACATATCGGCCCCCATTTCCACTCACTATCTTGCCCGCTTCTGGAAAGTCCTCTATGCTTGGTTCTAACAACTAATGTTTTGGGTCTAAGAGAGAAGGAAATGAGGCAGGGCTAATTGCGAGGTTTTGTGGGGTTACTCTTCAGCGTTGTTCTGTCATTTCCTTCAGAACTTTTGGGCAAGTGTCTTGGTAATATATGCCTGAAGGGCATTTGTTCTCTTCCTTTCCCCCAAAGTCTGAGGGTTAATCCTAAGATTGGAATACAGCTCCATTTTCCCCTTCAATTTTTAAAAAAAAGATTTTCTTTATTCATTTGACGGAGAGAGACACAGCAAGAGAGGGAACACAAGCAGGGGGAGTGGGAGAGGGAGAAGCAGGCTTCCCACTGAGCAGGGATCCCGATATGGGGCTCGATCCTGGGATCCTGGGATTACAACCTGGGCCGAAGGCAGAGGCTTAGCGACTGAGTCACCCAGGCGCCCTCTTTACTTTCATTAAAATTGAAGGGGAACGGGGCGCCTGGGTGGCTCAGTCATTAAGCGTCTGCCTTCAGCTCAGTCATGATCCCAGGGTCCTGGGATCGAGCCCCGCATCGGGATTCCTGCTCGGTGGGAAGCCTGCTTCTCCCTCTCCCACTCCCCCTGCTTGTGTTCCCTCTCTCGCTGTGTCTCTCTCTGTCAAATAAATAAATAAAATATTTTAAAAAATAAATTAATGATCAAGATGCTATCCTTTGTAACTTTGTTCTCTTTTCATGTAGACACAAATTTTTCCTAGCGGGTGGGAACACCGTGCTGGGAAGAAAAGACACTTTGTATTTAGCGACTGGCAGGTGAACGCTGCCACACGGCCCCTCCTGTGCATGACGTATCGGTGACACCAGATACTAAATTGTTTGCTCTCGTGTACTTTGAATGAAACTATGACTTGGGGAGAACAACTTCTCTAGGCTGGCTAGAAGCCGGGCCCCTCTTTCTTTCTGAACCACTAGCACAGTGGGACCGTGGGTGACCTCGAAAAATCGTTCAGCTTCCTGCAGCTTCTCCCTCCACCTTCGTGAAGTGGGGGCAGTGGCGCCTGGAACCCGTCTCTTTCCTCGGGGATGTGACCGCCAGGAAGGATGTCTACCGAACGCCCAGTTGCTTTACAGTAGATGTTCTGTTTGAGGCCATAGTAGAAAACCTTCACAGCACGAGACCTCTGGGTGGTATGTCGGCTGCACACAAAATACTCATACTATTGTTTTATATTTTGCAAATTAGATCTCTCTAGCACGACGGGGATTAAACTGGATGGGCATTTTTTTCCCCTTTAATTCTCGGAAGCCATTCTGTTGTTTTGTTTGAAGAATGAAAACATAAATCCTCAACCAGTGATATAATAATGACAAATAAGATAGACATAATATATGCAACAATTAAGGGGGTTGGAGAGAAAAATTTTGTTAGAAAAAAATCAGAAAAGCTCTTCAGTTGATCCCTCCTAGCAGAAAATCCCTGTGAGTAACTAGGCATCACGCCCCCTCCTCAGCGAGGTCCCACAGCCCACTTGTTAGGGCGGAACATGAAACCGGGATGAGAAAGCCTCGGACCTCGGTGCCTAAATGGAAGGCACCTTACAGCCAAGACGGGCAACTTCACGTGAAACAAGCCATAGCCCTTAGCAGCCAAGTATACGTCCGTGTTTGGTTTTTGAGAAGTCGAGGCAAAAGACCAAACTGGTATCAGACAGTGACTTTGAGGAGACATTTTGGGGCGAATTCTTTAAGTGTGATGAATCTTACTTATCAACCTCTTTAAAAGTCTCCTTGTAATTCCGTCGGGCGCTAGCATTTGGCATGATGGTTCTGAGCTGAGAAGTCCCAGAATCAGGAAGATCAGGGCTGCAGGGGTCCCTGGGGATTACTGGACAGACCTCTCTCTCCTGCAAGGTCTCAGAGGCCCTCATTAAAGTATATTTGATGTAGTGTGCATAGGGTTCGTTCACTAGTTCAACAAAGAGTTACTGAATTCCCACTATTTCAAGCAAGCATCTATTGATCACCTCCTTTCTGCTAGGGGATGGAGGATCGTTCTCCAGCAGAACGGGGAGCAGCAGGAGAGACTGCGGACGAGCCACGTTCCAAGAGCTGTGGAGGACAGAGCGTCTCACTGCTTCTCACGCAAGAAGTAGCCTAGAACGGCATTTCCTAAGCTTTTTTTTTTTTTAGAATCTTTAAAATTTTATTTGTTAATTAATTTATTCTAAATCATGTTCTGAATTCTAAAGTTTTTTATTTTTTAATATCATTTTATTAAAATTTATTTTCAGCATAACAGTATTCCTAAGCTTTATAAAATATTCTGATCCATAATATAGGGGACCTTGGGAAAAATTTCTTGGTGATATAAGGTTAGGAAGTGATGCATAATTTTTTCTTGGAGATTTACAGGGTACAATGTACAGAAGTTCCGCAGTTCAAAAAAATGCTTCTCAAATTCGAGCATGGACACCATCCCCCGACCCAACCCTCTTCTCACCTTTCTCTTACTCCTCTGCTCCTCCCCCCTTCTTTACCTTCTCCTCCCTCCTCCCTCTCCTCTTCTGTTTTCTCCTTCCTGCTTTTTCTGGCAGAACATTTTTTACATCTTGCAGAACTCTCAAGTTCTATAGGGCATTGCTTAGGAAGCCCTGAAAAGTGTTTTAGCCATTGCTCAGTTAACCAGAAAGCTCCATCAGCTGAGAGATCATACTGTCAAAAGTCTCTGCTAATGGCGGTTTCAGCGTCGTTCCAAAGCATGGTTGGAATCGGTAACGATTAACAGTAATAACCAATAGTAACAGTTACTAACAGTAACAAATTAACCACTTCTCCTCACCACATATGTGCAATGATGAAGCAATAATTAATATAATTTTGGGGACTTTGATGATTAACCAGAAATGAAGTCATTTGGAGACGTCATAAAACAAAGAGTTGCTTCTTGTTCTGCTCCAGTTAATCTCCTGTGCCCGGCCCAAGAAAGAGCCCGGAAGGTGTAAGATTTCAGAGCAAATGCATATTTGAGGATGTGTTCCCAGTTGCCAATAAATGCAGGCTGAAGCTCTGAATATAAAAATAGTCCATTCTGATGGGAATTAGAGGAGTAGTGATGCTCTGTTACTTCTTTCTTGAGATTTCATCAGTATCAGCATCACAGATTGTGCCTTGGGCCAGTCAGATTATGTATCTGTCTTTTTCTCTTGAAATCTTACTTAGTTCAGAATGGCTGTGATGTAACACATCTTTGCATAGTCTTTTACTGAATTTATTATCTATCTTACCTGTAATTGTCTTCTCTATTTGCTATGTATGGCATATACGATATGATACATAATATATATAATATGGATTATATACATATGATATCTGGTTTTTTTGCTTAAAATTCTGCATTGCAGCAGTAATGTAAACGTAATCTGGTTGTGGTGTTTGGGGAACAGGCTGAGTGATACACTTCTGTGTCATTTGTCAAGTCGGTCTCTCTGGGAAGACCAGAAATAAATCTGGTTGGGTTTTCCCTCACCCTACGGCCTTTTCTAACCTCTGGTGATCCTTGGCAACCACTCTGGTAGCCAGTGCAAATCTCATAGGCAATCACAGACGCCCTAACAAAGGGCTGTGACCACAGATCCTAGTGTCCGAATCTCAGCTCTGCAGTCACTCCCTCCAGGAAGGTGTATGGAAGGCTGGGCTATCTGCCCTTCTGGAAGGCTCCACAGTGCCATCTGTGGCTGTCCTTCCCCTGGTCTCCATTCCCTTTGTCTCTCTCATCTCATCTCTTGCAGTACAAGGTTTCCATATAAATTTTACTGGACCTGAGTTTTCCTCTTTATGACAGTACTTCCCTTGTCATGCTGACGCTGCCTCTTTGTCTAGATCCCTCTCTAGATGGCGTAGAAGTTAGATGAGGGCAGCAGCCGTGTCCGACTGGCTCATTGTGGGGCTACTGGCAGGTAGCAGAGCAGACAGGCAATAAATGTATCAGATGCAATTGCGTTGGTCTGACCCCTGCTGTTCCAACCTGCTGCCCCCTTTGTGGAAGTTGCTGGGCTGTCACTGCCCAGGTCATCCATCAAATGAGATGTCAGAGGAGTAACTTGTCCGTCAGACCTCAGGTGGTATTTCTGGACTTAGACCACTATGTTGTATGTCCCCACAGAGGCTGAATCTCTTCCGGAGCCAGATGTAATGGCTCTGTAATGTTCTCCCTCTCTCCACGAAGGCGTGTGCACAGACTTGCAAATCAGGCCAATTCTGCTCCTCCAAGGTGCTTTCCTTGGAATGTTCCAAGCAAACCTTGTTCCTACAGCTGTGTCCCCCTGCCCTCAGGGACTAAAGTCTCCAGGAAACTGGCACAGTTGGGTGCGAGACTGCCACTTGCCGTCTCCCACCCAAGTCATTCTGTGTGCAAACTAACTCTCGTATCTTCCTGACAGTAAACCAGAATGGGACAGTGGCTGTAAGTCCAACAACCCTATACTCCCTTGATTTCTCTTCATGCGTCTGTCGGTTGAGCTCACCTTATTCTTTCTTATTCTTTTAATTTAATTAATTTATTTTTTATTATGTTCAGTTAGCCAACATATAGTACAGGATTAGTTTTTGAGGCAGTGTTCAACGACTCATTAGCTGCGTGTAACACCCAGGGCTCCTCACCACACGTGCCCTCCTTAATACCCATCACCCGCTTGCCCCACTTCTTAATCATTTTTATACTTTTATCCCATATCCAATACCCTCCATCCTTCCATCTTTTGGAGTCGGTAAATTTTCATGCATTTTTATTTGTCCTCAGTTTATCCCTTTCGTACTTCAAGGACATTTTCTCTACTCTAGACAGTGTTCTGGCTGCAATCCTGTTCTCACTGTGAAGTGTCCTGTGAACTTGAAGACGCACATTAGCCTCTTTGGAGATTGGCTTAGGTAGTTGCTTTCTGACTCAGTTCAGAAACACGGAGGGTATCTTGTCAGTATTTGATTAATCGCAGTGATTTCCTGTGTTCCTCATTTGTGACCTGTATCTTGATCACCTCTTGGGTTGAGAGCACTAATAATGATAATACTGTAAATGTTACTACCGCGCTTTGCTCTTCTAGAAGTTTCTCTCCAGATAGCTCCACCGCGACACTCTCATCTCCTTCAAGTTTTTGCTCCAAGGTCACCTTCTCAGCACCCACTGTATTCAAACTGTGACTTTGCTGACTTTGCAGTCTCCTGCTTGGCTCCGTTTCGCTCCGTATCTTTATCCACTTACAACTGCTGCACAGTTTTCTTACACCTCATGTGCACTTCCTGCTATCTGTTGCCTCCCGGGAACGTGGGCTTCAGGAAGGCAGGGACTTTGTGTTTTGTGTACTAATATCTCCCTTGCATCCCACAATCAGTGCCCTGCTCACTCAAGTGACAGCCCTTGAGTGAATGAAGGGACGGCTGCTGGGTTTTTACACTCCAGTTGGTTCTCCGCAGCCACAGCTCCAACAGGACTTGTGGAACAGGACTCAGGCAGTTCCTGTAATGACATTTTCTCAGACTTCAGGGTCATGCTGTCTTCACAATTTTAAGGATTTTTAAGATTTCCTTTTCTCCAGTTTTCTATTTTTTGGTCTGAAAAGTCATTATCTTGTCAAACGTTCCTCTGATTTCTGTGACTGATTGTCATTTTGATGACAACTTTCTGGGACCTTCCTTATTTTCCATGGGGGCAAAGGTCCCAGATGGGGGTACCTGGTCATTTTTATAAAGCTCGTGATTTCTCTGGTGTGTATACTAATCTCTTCAACAATGCCCAGGACTCTGGTGAACCTGGCCAGGGTTGCGTGGCTTATAGCAGACTCAGGTCCTAGGTGCCTTTCTCAGACTGTAACCGTGGGTTGGACCCATTAGTCTGTAAACATAGTGTACTCTGTTTCTGTCAGCTGCTTTTCTGCTCCTCCTCACAGCTAGGGAAGAACATTCTGCAGTTTTTCTCCACCGATTTGGCATTGTGTTGTGAGGAATACTTTGTTGGCAACTGGGAAATTTCAATGTGTATTCCCTTTTCTATAGCATTTATAAAAATATGAGTTAGTGCTCCCCCTGACCCTGATCCCCAAGAGACAGCATTTTAGAGCTCTGTGTCCATAGAGACATTTGAATACCCCTATTATTTCCTGGCATTTTTAGGCCAGTTCCTTACACACGGCCTCCTATCCTGTAGCAGGTCACTAAAAATGTTGTTTGAAGTGCAGTTTTGAAAGTCTTTGAGAGTCTAAATCGGGTGGTTCTCTAGGCCCTACTTTATTCGTATAACTGTTCATTTTTTCAAATGACTCTAGTAAAATTTAAGCATGAAATGGGAATGATAGATAATTCGTATGTTTGCACAGCACTTGACACTTTAGAATGCTTTGTGGGAAGGTCGTGGTTTCGGAGCAGACAGATACTGATTTGAAACTCACCTTCAGTATTTACAGGCTTTGAGACGGAGCAGCTCACCTCACCTCTCAGAACCTGCTTTCTTTCGTCTTCGCAAGCGTGGCAAGCCCACCCTGTAGGCTTATTATGTGATGATGATGGAGGGACAGGCTTGCAGAGGGCCAGAGGTGCCCGATTCGAAGCACGGGGTGGCCGTTCCGTTGATGTGGGCTCCTCTCTGCCCGCCTTCCACCGAAAGTCTCCTGTTATGGTCTGTCCTACCTTTGCACACTGTTCTAGCTGCCAGGGTTCCACATGGAAAATAAAGTCCTTACCCTCATGGAGCTTCCATGGGAGAGGTGGTCACGGAAAACACGAACAAAGAAAGGAGAACACATGCAAGGGGTCTTACAGCAGCAGGTTTGCTAACGGGAAGAGCAGCCGGGGATAGGGTGGGGATGAGGGCCGGGATGAGATGGGGGAGGGGAAGGGAGTCTGCTGTAGACAACATGGTCTGTGAGTAGGACACGCATGAATCCACCTGTCTTGACTCCAGTCGGCCGCTTGCACTGACGCGGTTAGTAAAGCTGCACTTCCCCGGGGGGCGGGGATGGAAGGGAGACACAGGTCTTGGGTTTCCAGGTCCTCCTTGAAGTCCTTCTTGGGTGTGGGAGTCAGCTCAGCTGGCCCATAGTTCTCAGCCCCAATGATCTCCTACATGTTCACCAACAACAAATTTTTTTTGGAAATGAAGGACAGAGGGACATTTTAAGATATGAATTTTATTCTCATGTTCTTTTACTGCTTTGACAACAATATTATCCCAAACTTCACTATCTTTATGATGTCAAAGCGAGTAGAAAATTCTAAACACTCAAGGTGGCTCTTTGGAAGGATACTCGTGGTACGTTCTGCCGAATTAGTTCTAAAATATAGGTCAGGTCAGCCGTATAAATATCAAAAACGATACTCAGGCACTAAATGCTACTCATAAAAAATTAAGAGGAATTTAGAGTGGTTTTAAAGTTTAGTACAAATGGCAAGTTGAAGACTAAGCCATGTGGTAACATAAATTTCATTTCTATATTTAATGTCGAAAAGTTACAGAAATCCATTGCCAATGACTGTGCAAAATTTAGGTTCGGGCTATAAATATTGAAATTCTAGTTATTCAAATAAGGTCAAGAATGTTCTTAAAATTGTTATTAAATTATCAAAAAGGGATTGATAATGTTCTAAAACTTTTGGGGGGAATGTTATTACTGGTTTTATTGCAGATCTCGGTGGGATATTTTATATCCTAATTATTTTCTTTCCTTAATGGGTTTGAGAGTTCTGCATTTGACCACCTGTCTTGATAGAATGAAGTAAACTAGGTTGGATATTCCCGTGTTTTATCATTTTAGTGTATGTGTGAAGATCAGGTAAATAAGAATTAAAAAGGTAGTGATTAAAAATTTGAGGTCTTTGGAAGAAGATTTATCTTCTGTTTACTTATGAATAGTTTCAATTAGAAAAAAAGATTTGGGAAAATGGTGATTTTTTTTTAAAGATTTTATGTATTTATTTGACAGAATGAGAGAGAGGGAGAGCATGAGAGGAGAGAGGGTCAGGGGGAAAAGCAGACACCCTGCTGAGCAGGGATCCTGATGTGGGACCCCATCCTGGGACCCCAGGATCATGACCTGAGCTGAAGGCAGTCACTTAACCAACCGAGCCACCCAGGCGCCCGAAAATGGTGATTTTTAGAAAAGATTTCATTTATTTATTTGAGAGAGAGAAAAAAAGAAGCAGGCTCCCTGCTGAGCAGGAAACCTAATGCGGGGCTCGATCCCAGGACCCAGAGATTATGACCTGAGCTGAAAGCAGACGCTTGACTGACTGAGCCACACAGGCACCCCAGGAAAATGGTGATTTTAAGAGAAAAATGAACTCTCAAGGTCCTTGTATGCTAATAAGGATATGCTGATTGAAAATCATCTTTACTTACTCCTTAAAGCAATTTCTAAGAGGACTGTTAGTAGATTATAACTTGTCAGTCTCGTGTACTCTTTTCTATGTATGTGAAACTAATGAAACTGTATTTCTTTAAAACAATAATTTGTCATTCAGACTTGTTGCTAACCAGGTGGGTCTTCTGGTTTTGTGCATTTTTGTGCATTTTGGAGATGACACCCTTGTCCATAAAGGAACACTGCTCAATCACTCAGCTTTTGTGGTTTCCAGGAAAAAGTAAGTATTTGCAGAAAACAAGTCAATATCCTTGATGGTGCCAATGAACTTGTAGCATTTCCGCAGGCTCGGGGAAGAGAAATAGACTTTTCTGCTCTCTAGCTTCTGCTTAATTTAAATCTAATACCATATGTTTGGTGAAAATTTTCTTCACCCCCTGTGTCTTTTAACTCCAGATTCCTGCCTTTTAACGATTTGCTTGAAAAGGATGAAAAATCACACACACAATTTGCCTTTGAAAGCCTACATTTATTCTTATTCTTTATGGTATATCTTTTTTAAAGAACAGAGCCCAGATTTAGTGTCTTGGCTGTGGCAAAGTTGTTTAAGTCCAACCTTTTAGAGCTTTCTGTTTCTGAGAACGGTCATTTCTGAGGCATCAGAAATAACAAATCCGACAGATCATTTATTTAACATTTCTAGCAGACATATTTTTAATTATAACTTTACTGGGCAGGCATTGAATATAAATACTCTTTCTATAAAATATCTGTTATAAAGTCATCTGAGTTCATCATGGCGTATGCCCTTGTAGACAGTGAAGAAACTTTAACTTTCCGACTTTCTGCGGGGTAGAGCTGTCCAGCTCCTCCGGGGAGCGTGCGTGCCTCATGCCTGGAGACCCCAGGCAGGGACTGCAAGGCCATCTTCCGGGGACACTGGGGACAAGGGTTCCTTCTGGAGAGAGAGGCCATCTGGAAAACACTATTGCTGACGGCCGCAAGAGTTTGTACCCAGCTACCGTGACATTGTAGCGCCAGTGTCCCCAAATCCGTTCGCCGCTGTTTTCAAGCAGCCGTCCTTCCCGTCGCTCTCAGCCGGAGCAGGAGCCCCCACTGTGCTGCGGTCAGACAGGCGGCGCCGTCCCGTGCTCACTGACCGGCTGCGCGGCCGTGGGCAAGAGGTTCTCGATCTGCGCGTCGCCCCTTGTCTCACTCTGATTAATTTGGGACCCACTGTAATGGGGCAAGAGGATTGCTGACGTGGATCTCTGGCTTTTCTCGTCACTGGTCGTCGCAGAGTCTGCCGCTGTGAGGTCCTCTCCACCCTCGCTTAGGTCCCCGGACAACGAGACGCGGGCACCCGGCTTCGTCATCGTGTCCGTCTGCTCCTGCTGCACTAGGGCAGGGCGGCTGCAAAGAGAGCCAAACGGCTAGTTTGGCGGCATAATATGAAAGGGTTGAATTAACTACTATAAAATGACTTTCCCAACACCTGAGTGCTTATTGTGTGCTCACGAGTGCAGGCTGCTAGACGATTAGTGCCTGTGCCAGTCATTGCATTCAAATAACAGATTTGGGGGGCGGGCAGGTGGCTCAGTCGGTTAACCCTCTGGCTTCGGCTCAGGTCATGATCCCGGGGTTCTGGGATCGAGCCCCGCATCAGGCTCCCTGCTCAGCGGGGAGCCTGCTTCTCCCTCTGCCTCAGCACTTCCCTTCTCCTTCTCTCTCTCATTCACTCTCTTTCTCAAATAAGTAAATAAAATATTAAAAAAATAGAAAAAGAAAGATTCGGGTCTCATTGTAAAGTGCCTCCAGTCCTATTTGGAGATCCAGGTCGTATACAGGGAAATATATCTACCATGGGAAGGCTGCATCCTTCCTTCGTGTTTTTACAGCTCACATGTCCGCCCTTAAAGAAGCTATCATTGACCTCTCTACATCGAGTAACACCAACCTAGATTTTATGCCTTTCCCCTGCCTTGTCGTCTTCTACGTGGAACTCACCGCTACCTGACAATCCCTGTCTGTCTGTTTGTGCTCTGTTATTTGCTCATTGCTTTGCCCCTCTACTGGAGCTGCATTTTATGAGGATAAGGGTTTTGGCCAGTAGCTGTTCTGTCCCGCATGTCTGAAACAGTACCGGGCACAATAAATATTTGTTGAACAGAGAAATGAATGCTGTATGTAGTACATCTCCAGGGAAAACAAACTTTTTTTTTTAAGCTGAAAACAGAAAATTCTGACCAAAACCCGCAAGAAGATAAGTTATTATGGGCACTTGCCCACCTCTTAAGGATGGATGAGAAATTCTGGGTAGTGGCCAAAGTAGTGATGAGGGAAAATTCCTAATTTGGAGAATTAACCCTCTCCAGGACACAAGACTGAGCTTGCGATGTGGTAACAAAATACATGGTTGGGTCTGCCAACTCAGCCTCCCAGATCCTGACGATATGCACTGATGTTCTGTCCATATGGGCTTAGGGAGGCATCCGAGGGGGAAACCTACAAAACAGGAGGTGGTTTGGAGGGAGAGGAGGAAAGGCTCGTACCAGCCTAGCGCGGGCGAGCAGAGACTGCAGCTTCACAATGAGATTCCCCGGGTCCTCTGCGGCGCAGGTCGGGTGCCACCTGCCAGCACGCCACGCCGTTCTCCCTGCCACGAGGCGGGCAACTTGGTGCCTATCTTTTGGGGCCACATCACTGGACTTGAAAGTGGGCTCTAGGACGGGATCCTTTATTGTCATGCAGTTATGGACGAACATTAAATTTACTTTGATTCCCGGAGCTGAAAAAATTGTGTAATGTTGGTCGCTCATAAACCCGGAAACCCTGACATCAGCCCTCGCTGAAGCCGGGGCAGTACGGTCTCAGCGGCTTTGCTGGGGGTTTGCTCGGGGTTGGGGGGGGTTGCTCGGGGGGGTTTGCTTGGGCATCTTACGCCGGCGAAGCGGGAGGTAGGGTCCTTCTCCCTGCACGTCCCTCACAGACGCAGACAGTGAGGACTGTCAGGAAACTCCCCGTGGGGCAGGAGCTGCGGATCTTGCGGTGGGTTGGGGAGAGGCTGAGGAAAGAGGAAAGGCCGCCGACCACGGCCGTGGAGCACGGGAGGCCCCTCGGCTCTCTGCAGGTGGCTGCGGCTGTCCCTCTGCTGTGCGCAGGGCAGCGCCACTTTCGGCTCTACCTGCCTCGAGGTCCGGCTGTCTCCGGGCAAGGCCACTCATGCCTCCCGCGGGCCGTCCTGTGGCTGCCCCCGGTGGGCTCGGGCCGCACTGAGTCCCCTCGCGGGCGTCACTCCGCAGCTGACCGGCGCCGGTGCGGCCGGGCTCGCGGGTCCCGCTCTGCGTCTGGGCCTCACGGGTGGCCTTCGGCTCTTCAGTGCCGAGACCTCAGGCTGCTCCAGGCCCTCGTGCATCGGGGCTGTTGCTCTTCGGGGAGGCAGTGGGCACACGCCCTGTCTGCAGAAGAGAAGCAGGGCATGTCCCCTTTAGTCCAAAGACAAGGCCCTTGAATTATTAACTATTCGATTGAAAGCGCAGCTTTAAGCCCGAGGGAAGGTGTTTGCGAGAAGAACTGGGCTAGAAGTTTGTGACCCTGGCCTCCCCCTGCTTTGGCCTTTGCGGACGTGTCCGTGGGGATGCAGGCCTGTCGCAGGACCTCTAGCTCCTTGTTTCTCTTCTTAAAATGAGGAAGCTGGTCAGAGATCTCAGCCTTTTCAACCAAATTACGTTTAACAGAAAAGGGTGAAAGCATCTGGATAAAATTGTTGTATCTGATGCTACCAAATTGTCCAGGATTTTACATCTTTTGCCCACGGGATGTCACAGACGCTTCCCCCGACGCTGCGAGCTGGTTCTGATGTGACCGTCGGTGCTGCTGTGACGTTGCTCCCCTTGGTGAATGTGCCTTTCCCCGCACGCCTGTGGCTTTCCGCATCCTGCCTTCGGATGTCCCTGTTCTTTCTCCTCCACGTCTACTTAATGGGCGTTTCTCAAGGCCTGGTTCAAATGCCATTTCCTCTGCAAATTTTCTTTGACTCCCTTAGACAGGATAACTTCTCTTTAGCTTCCTATGCCGCTTTTGTGGCACACACTCCCTACTTTTTTTTTTTTTTTTAATTTGTTGCCTTATCTCCTCTGCTAGTTTGTGTTTTTCTTGGCAATAAGAATGACTTCTTTTCCATTTTGCTATTTCCCCACTAGTTCCACATCTAGGACAGAATCTTGTGCGTATTGTATTTCTATTACATTTTGTTAAATAAATAAATGAATAAATTTAGCCTTCATGGGTTAGGCAAGAGATTATTGGTGGAACAACAAAGATCCATCTGAATTGTTGGAAAAAATAACTTAAAGAAATTGCCTTGTTAGTCTTTCATTAGCACTATAACATTTAAGAAAATTATGTATGTATTATTTACTTAACCTTTCACAATTTGTAAGTTCTTATTTTGTATACGGTTATATGTCTGTCCTACAGTAGCATTTGCAGGCACATAAGCTACAATATCATTCTGATCCTAGCCATAGCCACCTGGAATTAGCCCAGACTTCAGAAGTTAAGATCCTTGTTTCCAGCAAGACTGCCTTCACTTAAGATGCTAGCTGAAAATTTGGGAGCCCCAGGCCACCTGCACTTGTATAACTAACTGGCTACAAATTGGGGATCCTATGACCCCCTCAGATTTTTGATGTTGACTAACGTGACTCACAGAATTCAGGAAAGTAACACAATTACAATTATAGTTTCATTATAAAGGATACAAATCGGGACCAGCCGAACGAAGACACACAGGGTAGGTCTGGTAGGGTTTCAAATGCAGGGCTCCCTTTGTCCTCCCCCACGGAGTCAGGGCATATCCCCCAGCACACTTATGTGTGTTACCAGCCAGGAGGCTCTTCTGAGTAACCCCCCCCCCTTTTTTTTTTTTTTTACTGAGGCTTCATTAGGTAGACACAACCAACTAAATCGTAAGGCATGTGATTAGACTGAATCTACAATGCCCTTCTTCAGTGGCCAGAAGGTTGGGCTGATAACATGTGGCTCAAAGCCCTAACCCTCTAATCACACGGTTGGTCTTTCTGGCAAAATCAGCCCCTTGCCTGAGTCATCTCCTTAGCAGAAACTCAGAGATGGTCCAGGGGGCCCATGGACAACAGACACTTCCATCAACTGGGAAATCCCAAGGGCTCAGAATACTCAGTCCCAGCAACCTGGGACAAAGACCAGCAGAATTCTTTATTATACAACAGTAGGAAATAGAATATTATCCTCATTTTACAGGTGACACTGAGGAAGAAATGACGGGATTAGTGTCGCAAGGCTACATAGTAATGGAGCCAGAGCTCCAGGCCTAAATCTTTGACTTCAAGTGTCTTTCCACAGCATGGTGACGGCTCCCCTGCTGGAGGGTAATTTTGCATTATCATTGTCATTTTAGCCTTCAGACTCCTTGAGTAGCTGGATGTGACCTGAATGTTCCCTTGGAAACTGTGATCACTGTTCCCAGTGGTTATCAAGAGCTTCTCCTCCTTTGGTCTGGGGCCACTGAGGCAGAGAGTATGAAGCTGGCAGCCCACTGACCAGGAGGCCCGTGGTATGACGGGTATGTACAGTTTTGCAGGCTTTGAAGGTGAGATACAAACAGAGCTGCCCTCTTTGTTGAGCCATGGGGAGCAGTGGAGCAAAGGGGTCATAAATGTTCAATTTTTGTGTCTTCTTAGATTAGAGCCTCTGTTACTGGAAGGCTATCTGTCTGCCTGTCTAATCTGTCCGTCTAATCCCCCCCCCACCTCTTACCCCAAATCATCTATCTGTAGCCCAGTTTCTAACAGCCCCGTAGACTGGGTGTGGCTGTGGCCTACCTTCTGTAGCGGGGAAGTAGGAGTCGGTAAGGGGGAAGACTCCAGGCATGGCTGAAATAGAAATTGATAATTTTTTTGCCCTTGTTGTCTTCTCCATCCCCCCTTCCTTCTCCCCACACCCAGTGCTTTTTAGTCCTTTTTTCCTTCCCCAGTTCTCAGAGTGCCTTTTCACTTCTGCTCCTACGTGGGGCCACCATCCCGAGTATGTAATACTTCCAGTGTGTCAGGTACAAGTCTCTGTGTGTTGTACCTACTGACACTGTGGTCCTCACTGTTATTATCCCATTTTAGATAGGAAGAAACTGAGGCAAAGAGATGTTTGGTGAAATTTCTGGGGCCTCTCGGGTTAGTGGTTGACCTGGGCTTCAAACCTTGGCATCCATATAAGATAGGGAAACTGAAGGACTTCATTAAAAATCTTTTGCTCCTTTTCTATTTTCTCTGTCTTTTTGCTCCTGCTTCTATCCTTTTTAGGCCCTGACCCCCCACTTTACACGTGCCTCATCACACAGACAGTGTGTGTCCTCCTTGTAAGGGAAAAGTGTTAATGATTTCTTTAGGGTGGATAACGTCTAAGGAAGGATCAGGTGGAAATGAGCAGATGAAGCCGCCCTCTGTGTGTTCCAGACCAGCAGGCTGCACACCTAGGTACCGAGCACCCCTCCACCCCGACTCCCAAGAAACCACACCCAGCGCTTGTCTTTGCTCTGGCTGGTTCCTACATGCCTATGAGGACATACGCACTAGACCACAAACCTCCATAAACACCCTGGGCCCTAAACAAAGAAGACCCTCCCCCTGCTTTCCTTTCCAGACTCTCCCAGACAATTGTCTGTACCTGTACTCTCTCTCTCCCTTCAGTGAGCTCTGCTTTCACCACCTGGCTGCCCGCTTGGGGTTGCTTTCTATCCTGCCTGCCGCCAGGGCCCTCTCACTGGTCCCGTGGGACCTCCGCTGGGTCCCGGGACTCACCTGCTGGCACCACAGATACCCAGGTCTGTACTCTTGGCCATCCCACGAAGCTGCCTTGATTAAACAGAAAGAACTTTACTTTTGAAAGTCCGTGGGATTTGGGGTTACATGGCTGGCTTTGTTCCTTAAGGCTTGTGTGACCTCGGCCAAGCCGTGTAAACTGCCGGAACCTCAGTTCGTTACTTTGCAGACGGGGGACCCAACCCTTCTTTGATGTCTTTGCCCCAGGACACAATGAGGAACAGTGGCCTGTGGCTGAGTAGTACGCTGTCCGCTCACGTCCACTTCTCCTTCCCCTTGAGCAGAGGAGTGGAAGGACCTCTGGAAGAGGGACCACTGCATTCTTTCTGAGATCCGCACTCAGCCTCGGGTCTGCAGTCAGGTTGCCATCTTCTGGACAAGCAACCCCCCGCCCGGACCCCCCAAAACCCAGCCTTCTGAAGCTGCGCCCAGGAAGGAGCTGGCTCTGGCCCCTTGTCACACCCCATAGCCGTGCCCAAGTCACTGCAGCTTGTTTGTTTTGACCACGGTTTCCAAGAACATGAGCTGGAAATCCCAGACGGTCAAGTTACAGTATAGAAATCTGTTGCGGTTCCTGGGGCTGTTTTTCTTTCTTTCTGTCTATGGCACCTATGGTCCCTGCAACTGACAGGTTGTGGGCGAGAGCCTGTGACATGGGTCTTTTTAGCTGGGAATCTCAGCAGAGATCAGGTAGGTCACCGGCATTTCCGCCCTGGTTCAGCCATATTGCTCAGCACAGGGACCAGTGGTTGCGAGGTCTTTGAGTGGAAATTTACCTCTTTGGGTTTTACGGCCTCTAAGGAGACTTTCTTATCCCTCAAGGCTGAGCTCAAGTCACACCTTGACTGTTGGGTTTCCTTGGTCTACCCGACACAAGCAATTGTCAGTTTCTTTGATTAATTCTCTTTGTTCTCCTCGATCTTCTGTGTGTCACCGACCGTCTCTGCGGACGAGCAGGGAGCTCCTCAAGGGCAGGACCATCGCCTTTTTCCTTTTTTTGTGGAAGGCCTAGATCCTTGCTCGGCCCTTACCAAATGCTGGATCTGTGACTGTTGAATTAAATGGTCGTACGCACTCGCTTGTTTTAGTGGCTCTGCATAGATCAGTATTATTTCAGAAGTTCCTCCTGTCTAGGAAATCGTTGAAGGCATGTGGCCATTGGTCCGAAGGAGTTTCCCTGACCTCCTTTTTATCTTTTTCTCCAAATACCAAGGCAGTCCAGCAGAGTGGAAGAGAAGTGTGGTTGGGAGCAGAGAGTGACCAGAGAGCGACCTGCTTTAGAATTATGATTCTGGGGTGCCTGGGTGGCTCAGTGGGTTAAGCCGCTGCCTTCGGCTCAGGTCATGATCTCGGGGTCCTGGGATCGAGTCCCGCATCGGGCTCTCTGCTCGGCAGGGAGCCTGCTTCTCTCTCTCTCTCTGCCTGCTTCTCTGCCTACTTGTGGTCTATCTCTGTCAAATAAATAAAATCTTAAAAAAAAAAAAAGAATTATGATTCTGCCATTTACTCCTGCCCTGACCCAGCGCACGTTCATTACCATCTCCAAGTCTTATTTTATAGCAGCGAAATGGGGCGGTGGGTAGCGAGAGCCGCTGCGAGCTCATGTAGCAGGTGTGTGGGTCAGAGAAGGGAGCCCACTGCGGCCTGTGGGCCCTGAGGTTGGCGAGCTGGGTGTGGGCTGGATTTCAGCCTCCACTTGCTCCCTTGGCTGCTACACCAGCAAATCATTCAAGACAATTTTTTTTTTTTAAGATTTAATGTTTTAATTTTTTAATGTACTCTTTACCCCAATGCAGGGCTCAAACTCGTGACCCCAAGATCAAGAGTTGCACGTGCTACGGACTGAGCCACAGGAGCCCCTCAAGGCAGCTTTCAAAGGACCTCCCTCTCGTGGGTGGCGTGGTGAAGGTCATGTGGGTAGGGAGCATGCTGAGAGCAGGGCGTGAAATCGCTTTTCTTTTCGGTGATCCAGGCAGAAATAACACCATGCCATCCAGACTGGGCGTCTGCCTTCCCCGCCCCCTCCAGCCCCACCAGCCCCACGCCCCCTCTCCGTCCCATACTGTGGGAGGGTCCCGGCCACAGGAGACCAGCAGCAGTACGGCCCTGGAGTCCCACGTCTCCGTGTGGGTGCTGTGTCCCGCCCCCGCCGCACTGCCAGAGCCCCGCGCCGTCATTCCTGCTCCTTCCTCTTGGCCCTCCCTCCAAGAAATGCTATTTCTGGAAAGAAGTCGATCTCAGCAGTTTGAGACTTTGAGTTTTTCCTTCTTTCTAATTGTGGCTTAGCAGCCTTTCTCTGGTGTCGGAGGTAGCCGTGGCGTTACTTAACATATGCGGAGGCTATTTGGGAAACGTGGACGCATTCCTGCATGGCCAAGTCCTTGCTGCTTCTCAGGCAGTGGGCAGATCTGAGAATGGACCCCGGAGGGGCCGGTACCCTACTGGCTGGGGGCATATTCTCCTGTATAGATACGTACATGATGCGATAATCACATCTTTGCCAGACCCTAAAATAAGCCAAGGAACTTTAAACTGAGCATGGTGTGCACCGACATTCCTTCCGTATCCCTGACGCCGTCCCCTGAGGAGCCGCACACCGGCCTGCCCCTCTGACCTCTCCTGCTTATCTCAGGAGAGCAGTCGGGATTGCTCACATCTCTGTCCCTGAAGCTCTGCTTTCAGACCAGGTAGAGAATGTGAGAGGAGAGCAGAGGCTGATTTCATCCCAGCTCCCTGATGTGCCCTGAATCCCAAACACGAGCCACGCAGAAGCACCCCCGGACAGGTTTCAGGACACTAGATCTCCCAGACTTCTCCGGAATCATGGCTGGAGGCAGGGGATTGCCAGTGGAGGACAGAGTTGCAAAGCTTCCCTGACAGTGATTCTGACACAGAGAAAGTGCTGGCATTTTGTTTTACTTACTTAATTTATTTTTTAAAAGATTTTATTTATTTACTTAACAGAGATACAGTGAGAGAAGGATCATAAGCATGGGGAGTGGGAGAGGGAGAAGCAGGCTTCCTGCTGAGCAGGGAGCCTGATGTGGGGCTCAATCCCAGGACCCCGGGATCATGACCTGAGCCGAAGCAGAGGCTTAGTGACTGAGCCACCCAGGCATCCAAGGGCTGGCGCTTTAGATGTCAAGTGTCCCAGGAGACAAGGCAAACCATGAACAAAGACATGAAATGTTTCTTGCGTGTAGCTGGCTGTTTTTCATGTGTCTCAGCTAAATTTGTTTTTTAAATGCTGCATTTTAATGTTAGCCTGTTGTCAGTTGTGCAGGGTGACTGGACATTAGGTCATCAAGGAAGGTCATCTGGATTTGAATCCTGTCTCCTCCAATGATGCAGCTATGCCAATGTGGGCAAATTACTTTGGTTTCTTTTCAGCAAAATGTCAGTCGTAGGGGTACGTACTTGACCTGGTTATGATGAAGGTTCAAGGAAACAGTGCATGCAAAATGCTTGGCATGATGCCTGGCCTGTTGTACGAGGGCCCGTCCTTGTCCACTGGCTGTTCCTGTGAGCGAGAACAGTGGCCACCCAAGGGTCCTCTGTCAGGCTGGGGAAGCTTCATCTGAAACACAGTTTTACATCAAACATATCGATGAGCTTTTGGAATAGAAGTGAGGTCCGGAGCTGATGACCAAGAAAGAATTCTTAAGATGCCTCTGGTGCAAAAAAGTGATTTTATTAAAGCAGGGAGACAGGACCCCTGGACAGAAAGGGAGTCTGCACCACGGCGGTGATGGGTGGCCTGTTGTATCCGATGGGGTGGGAAGAGGTAGGGAAAAAGGGATGTTTCAAAAGAACTTTCCTGTGCTAAAGAGGACGTAGGAGATGCGAGATACCAGATCCCGGAGGACTTGCCGTTGTCCGGTTAAGGTTGTTTTTCCCTCTAGCAAGGCCTTAGCATGAACATAGTTGGGAGCTTCCTGGAAGAATGTCACCTGTGTCCCCCCCAAGAGTAGGGGTAGGGGAGGTCACCGGGGGCTGGCTTCTGCTTTGTCCTTAGCGGCCTTCTGCTCCCTCATCACGGGAATCGGATTTGGGGGAGTCTTTCCCCGCTTGGCTCTGGCGCTGAGTTGTGGGATTCCCATCACCAGATCAGAACGCCAAGTCCCGGGTGTGAGCTCTGATCCTGTGGTTGTGAGGCTGAAGACCCGGGCCCTTCACGTAAGGGGGTCATGCCCCTCGTTCCGAATCCGCAGAACTGAAGGGTCGGGTCAGATCAATGTGGTGGGCCTTTCCGACCAGGAAGCCTGTGGTTCTTCCTCCCACTCAGCCTCTCTGGCTCCAGGAAGACGTCGCGCCCGGACTCGGATCCAGGCGGCTGCTGGCATGTTGGCGAGCCGTGGGGCGGCCTGGGTTGGGCCGTTCCCGCCCTTGATCTCTCACATTTTCTCAGCACATTGAGCCACTGAACCGTAAGGTTCCGTCAGCTCGAATGTTACATCCCCGTCCGGGCAGGTGGCACTACAACCCTGGCTTTCCTGGATGCATGGGACTTCAGAGAAGCCAGAGGCCTGGGTGGGTCCCAGGCTGCCCACTGCCTCCCGTTTCCTAGGTTTTGGGGGGGCAGAGTGTTAGGAAATGAGACGCGTAGCCTGACTCCAAAGCTATGCTCTGGGGCTGTCGGCTTTGCTGTGTTAGTGATGCCAAACCACCGTTCTCAGGGCCCTGGGAGTTAGCCCACGGGCCTCTGCTAATCTAGGGGAACGGTCCACGTGGAAATTAGTGCATGTGCCGTAACTTCCCAACACTCGGAGGTAAGACATCCCGTAAGTGAGTGCAGTGACACAGACACAGCCCCCCGGGGCCCTAGACTCGGTCATGGTGAAATTCCTCCACTCTGCGGTCAAACGGCCTCCAAAGGAGCAGGGCCACCCTTGGACACCCAGTGAGAGAGCAGGGGTTTTTGTCCTTGTGGTAGGGCACAGAGGACATTACTAGCGAGGGAGGCACGTGGCCCTGACTGTGTCACCCTGAGCTCCCGCCCTGGGCAGTTCCAGGAGAGCTCGTCTCGCTTTCCTACCAAGAAGCCTTTGTGGCAGTGGGGTGCCCTGGCCCCGCCGCAGGTGGGCGCCCCGGGTGGACAGTGCGCACGGTGATGGATATCGGGGACCATTGTCACAGGCTTCGTGCAATTAGAGTTTTCAGGGGCTCTTGCAGTCACCCCCGGCAGGGTCTGGCGTGCCGCACACATTGTCTTCCGGCCGGTAGGGCTGGTGGGTCTAAGCAGGTGCGGTTTTCTCGTCCGTCAGACTGAGAAAACGCTCCCTGGGAAGATTCCTGTTTGGTCCTTTAACCTTGAGAGGTACAGAGGGCCTCCAGGGGCTCTTTTAAGGAGGAGAAAGTTTGGGGGCAGTGGTTGCTCCCAGAACGTATGGATACATGGCCTCTCAGTGGGCTCCTCGCACGTGCGTGACCCCGGGGTCAGCTCTGATTTCAGACATGACTTCCCTCCAGCCACTGACATGGAAAGCCAGCGCCTCTCCCGGGATTTCTGCATTTTCACGAAAGGCTCATGTTTTGTCATTATTTCTAGCTCCGAGCTTTTGCTGCCCGTGAGTGAGTTTAGTTTCTAGATCGTGCCGTGTGTCCAGTTTCCGTTCCACACTGGTCAGCGTGGCTAAGGGGACTCAGCTGACTTCTCTGACCACACACACACACACACACACACACACACACACACTCTGGCTTTGTGCATTTGTGTGACTGAAGGACCGAAGGCTGGGAGAAAAGGCGACAAAGTGTGACATTTCGAGCAGCATAACAACTTCAGATTCATCAGGAAATGCCTTTGTATTGAGCGAAGTCCCTTTGGACCGTCCATCCTCCTAGCTGGTCATTCCTCCCCTTGCTTCTGGTTTATTTTTTGGGTTGTTTACTCCAGTCCCTCGTATACTCAGGGTGTCATCTGGTCGTTTTTTTAAAAGCGGTGATTCCCCAAAGATAGTTCCACTTCTTTCTTTCTTTTTTGGGGCTCCTTTTCTTCTTCTTCTTTTCAAACTTTTAATTTCCGATGGCTCCATCTAAGGGGGGTTCTGGTGCCGGATGATCAGCGGCCCCACAGCTCCAGGGCAGCACTGGGAGACGTCCTGGCCAGAGCCGGTTTCTGATCTGGACCGTGAAATGGGGGTCAGTGAAGTCATACACGCTTCAGGCCGTTTCCTCTTCCGACCATCCCGTCACAGCCTTTCAAGGAGCTCATGACCTGTGTCCTCATGGCCCGAGGGGTTACCCCTGGGCCTCACCGGTTCTTGGCTGGTGTTTGCTTATCCCTCTCCACAGGCGAACCGGCCGCCGCGCGCCATTCTGCCGTCGGCCTTTATCCCCACGGACGGGGCTCGGCACTCCCTCCCCCTTCCTGTCCTTCCCGGCCTTCATGAAGGGGAAGCCCACAGCGGCCCCTTCTTCCGTCTCGTCCCCTTCTCTGGGTTCTGTCGCTGCAGACACGCCGGGGAAGGGTGCCAGTGCGTGGTCCCCGGTGAGCGGCCAGGTGTCCAGCGCTGTCAGGCCGGCAGCTCGCATCTTTCCCGGCCTCCCTTCCTGAGAGCCGTGCTCCTGCCCGGCTGCTTTCTCAGGAAAACTGCCTTTACCTCCAGCTCCGTGGCTCAGTGGCAGAAACTCGCTGCAGGTCCTCTACATTTGGTGGCCGTGAGGTAGGTGCCGTGGACGCCACCCGCTGCGTGACACGGCGTCTCTGACGGCCGGATTCCCGCTTCACAGCCGCTCGGGTCAGGGACCTCTCGTCTCGGGCGAGTCTGACTTAGCTTCGCGCTGTGTGGGCTTCCGTAGTTTCTAGACCCGGAGCCGCGAGCGCTCCTCGGGGCCCCGAGGACGAGCTCCGGGGTTTTCCGCGCTCGGGAACCGGCGAATACGTTGACCCGAACACTCGGAAGAGCCTCCCGTCCCGGCCCGAGCAGCGCGGAGAGGCGCTGAGCCCCGCGGGAGGTCCAGCCTCGGCACCGCCGCGGTCAGAGAAGCGTCAGAGAAGAGGGAGTCCCACAGCTCATGGCGTCGGGGCAGGCCCGGGACTCCGGACGCCTCTCAGCCCGGAGGGCCGTGGCGCCGGGCTTGGCAGCGGGGCCGCTCGGTGACCCCGTGTGGCCTGGCGTCCGGGTGCCCGGGCCCGCGTTCCATCCCGAGGGCGGGGAGAGGGAGCTCCGCGACGGGCGGCCGCACAGCTGTGGGCGGGCGTGGGGGGGCCCGTCCCCTCGCAGCCCCGACGGGAGCCGCCGCGGCAGGACAGAGGCTCCCGGTCCGGCCAGGCGCCTGCCTGGGATGCGAGCGGGGCCGGAGGCTTGTGCGGGCGACGTCCCCGCTGCCCGTCAGGGGCCGCCCTCTCAGCCGCTCAGTCAGGGTCTCCGCGCTCTCTGACGCGGCTCGGCGGCTGCTTCTGAGCAAGAGCGTCCGGGACGGAGCCGCGGGCAGCACCGAAGCGGGCGTCCGCGGGTGGCGTCCGCGGGCGGCGTCCGCGGGGCTCAGGACGCCCGAGCGGGGGTAACGCCAGCTGACGTGTGTGCTGCTCCTCGGGCGGCCCAGGGCACGCGTGTTGCCTTTTGTGATGCTTCCCGTGCTTTATGGACCACGCCCTGGTTTTGCTCCCATTTTAAAGACGAGGAAACCGAGGCATCAAGTGCGAAGGACGTCAGCACGGTGTGAGCCCAAGCCGGCCGTCCCCGCTGTGAACCGATATGCGGGCCCAGGCTCCGGCGGGCGGCGGGAGCTCCGACATGGTTGAGACATGACTCAGAGGTGGAAAGAGCCCAGTGGGTCAGTCAGTTCCTGGTACCACTCTAATTCAACCTCTGGTGCGCAGAACTGCTGCTTTTCTGGTCGAGTTTATGAAGTTAAGAAAAGTGGGGGAAATCCTGCCATTTGTTTGTTTATTTTTAACTTTTTAAAAAAATTAACATATGGTGTACTATTGGTTTCAGGGGTACAGGTCACTCGCCGCAGTACGTACCCTCCCCAGTGTCCACCCGGCCACCCTCTCCGCCCAGGAACCCTCAGTTTCTTTCCTGAGATTAAGAGTCTCTTATAAATCCTGCCATTTTATCTCAAACACTTAAAAACCTCACGCCCCTCACCCTCACAGTCAAATTTGTCATTTAGTTCCCCCTCCAGTTTCTGACCGCCTCCTGTGGGATCCTCCGTTGGCAGCTGTGATTTCCGGGACTCCGTTTCCAGTGCTCTCTCTGAGGCTCTGCAGGTGGCTGATGTCATGGCGGGTTGGGGCTTCACTAAAAGGACACGATGTGTCATTTCACGGTCATCTCCTATGTCCAAAAAGTCGTGAGGCTTTGATTACCTAGAAGGAAGGGAGGGAGGGAGGGAAATTGTCTTGAAAGGGCCCCCGGCATTGTCGCGAGTTCACTTGCTGGTGGGGGTTCGTGGCATCATGTGAAGTCCACGGCGGTTGGAGGTCAGCAGTGTCCTGCTGCCCGAAGAGGCTGTGCTGTCTTCAGCATGACAGACTGCTGAGGTAGGTCTGTCCTCCGTCAAGAACAAATGGATTTGGGATCACTGTGATGGCCACCAGAGTCTGTGAGAGCAAGCGGCTGGCTCTGTACATACGTTAGAAATAAAAGTGCTGTTGAACGCTAAGGGACTTCAAAGCTCCACAAGAACGGAGTGCGCTTGTGAGGAAGGGCCATTTTCCGTCACGCGCTGGAGGGTTTAAAGAGGGAGAGAGCAGAGAGTGTGCACCACAGAGGCGGGTTTGATGTCTGTCACACAAAGGGAGACAAAAGGTCTTGTGGAGGTTGCTCCTTGATGCCGAAGAGCACCGTGGGTGAAGACATGGTGCCTCAGAATCCTGACCTTTATTTATTTATTTATTTATTATTATTTTTTATCCTGACCTTTATTTGTAAAGTTCTTCCCTCAGTGCGTCATTTAGCGAAATCCCACCTGTTTGCCAAAAACAAAACAAAGCAAGCAAAAAAACAAGCTCTTTACTGCTTATTTTCTTTCTCTATCTTCATCATCCGACTGCCTCCTAAAGGCAGGGGCCGTGACTCTCACTGGGTCTCCAGGGCCTAGCTAGCATGGCGCACTCAAGGATTGTCTTGAATGAACAGCTGTCGTTTACTGCAAAGTTGGTTCAGTATTTACAAATCAATCAACCTGATACATCACAGTGATAAGAGAAAGGGTAAGAACTGTAGGGTCATTTCAGTAGATGCAGAACAAGCGTTTCACAGAGTACAGCATCCATTCATGATAAAACCCTCAACAAAGTAGGTTTAGAGGGAACATACCTCAACATAATAAAGACCTTATATGAAAAACCCACAGCTAACATCATCCTAAATGGGGAAAAATGAGAACTTTTCCCCCAAGGTCAGGTACATGGCAGGGACGTCCACTCTCAACACTGTTATTCAACATAGTACTAGAAGTCCTGGTTTCAGCAGTCAGACAACAAAAAGAAATAAAATTCATCCAAATCAGTAAGGAATAAGTAAAACTTTCACTATCTTCAGATGACATGATACTATATTTAGAAAACCTGAAAGACTACCAAAAAATTGCTAGAACTGATACACAAATTCAGTAAAGTCACAGGATACAAGATTAATGTACAGAAATCTGTTGCATTTCTTTTTTTTTTAAGATTTTATTTATTTATTTGACAGACAGAGATCACAAGCAGGCAGAGCAGCAGGCAGAGAGAGAGGGGGAAGCAGGCTCCCCACTGAGCAGAGAGATCGATGTGGGGCGTGATCCCAGGACCCTGGGATCATGACCTGAGCCGAAGGCAGAGGCTTTAACCCAGTGAGCCACCCAGGCACCCCTTCTGTTGCATTTCTGTATACCAATGATGAAGAAAGAAAAATTTAGGGGTTAATTTCATTTACAATTGCACCAAAACCCATAAGATACTGAGAAATAAATCTAACCAAAGAGGCAAAAGACCCACACTCTGGAAACTATAGAGCATTGATGAAAGAAATGGAGGAAGACACAAAGAACTGGGAAGACATTCCATGCCCATGGATTGGAAGAACAAATATTGTTAAAACGTCTATACTACCCAAAGCAAGCTACACGTTTAATGCAATCCCAATAAAAATACCAATAGCATTTTTCACAGAACTAGAACAAACAATCCTAAAGTTTGTGTGGAACCACAAAGACCTTGCATAGCCAAAGCAACCCTAAAAAAGAAAAGCAAAGTATCACAAAGGCATCACGATCCCAGATTTTAAGTTATATTACAAAGCTGTAGTAATCAAAACAGTATGGTCCTGGCATAAAAATAGACACACAGATCAATAGAACAGAACAGAAGACTCAGAAATGAACCCATTATATGGTCAATTAATCTTAAACAAAGCAGGGGAAAATATGGAATGGGAAAAAGCCTCTTCAGCAAATGGTGTTGGGAAAACTGGACCACGTTCTTACACCATACACAAAAATAAACTCAGACTTGAATAAAGACCTAAATATGAGACCCCAAACCATAAAAATTTCAGAAAAGAGCACAGGCAGTAATTTCTCTATTAGCCATAGCAACTTTTTTCTAGATAGAGTCCCCTGAGGTAAGGGAAACAAAACAAACAAACAAAAAATAAACCGTTGGGACTACATAAAAATAAAAGCTTCTGCACGGTGAGGTAAATCCAACAAAATGAAAGGACAACTTACTGAATGGGAGAAGATATTTGCAAATGACATATCCAATAAAGGGTTTATATCCACAATGTATAAAGAACTTAGCTCAATACCCCAAAACCATATCCTCTCCAACACATGTTGTTTCCTGTCTTGCTAATTTTGGCCATTCTAGCTGGTGTAAGGTGATATCTCAATGTGGTTTTAATTTGAATCTCCCTGATGGCTAGTGATGATGAACATTTTTTCATGTGTCTGATAGCCATATGTATGTCTTCATTGGAGAAGTGTCTGTTCATATCTTCTGCCCATTTTTTGATATGATTAT